>JACSYO010001462.1:0-35000 GCA_016806645.1 Ophiodon elongatus
ATCACCATCATCACCATCACCATCATCATCATCACCATCACCATCATCATCATCATCACCATCATCACCATCATCACCATCATCACCATCACCATCATCATCATCACCATCATCATCATCATCATCACCACCATCATCATCACCATCACCATCATCATCATCATCACCATCATCACCATCACCATCAACTCCACCTCCTCCACCAGCTCCGGCTCTTTCCCCGGTAGTGAGGAGACGTTCCACGTCCCTAGAGCTCGTCTATGCTGCCGGTGATCGGCAGCTCTGAACCGCTCTTAGTCTGGGCTCTCCCCTGAGACCTGGTGGCCTTGAGATACCCGACCAGGGGCTGATGCCCCGGACAACATAGCTCCCAGGATCACTGACCACTCAAACTCCTCCAGAGTTAAGGTGGCGATTCGTGGAGGATTGAATTATATCATCTTTATTCATCTCAAACTTTAAACCATTTGTGTAAATTAAGTTATTTTTTATTTTCAGACCCGATTTGATTGATTTTGACAAACTGAAGAAGTCCAACGCTCACCACAACCTGCAGAACGCCTTCAACCTGGCCGAGCAACACCTGGGCATCACCCAGCTGCTGGACCCAGAGGGTAACACACTGAACCAGTCTAACTAAACCTGCCCTGAAACACATCCAGTCTAACTAAACCTGCCCTGAAACACATCCAGTCTAACTAAACCTGACCTGAAACACATCCAGTCTAACTAAACCTGCCCTGAAACACATCCAGTCTAACTAAACCTGCCCTGAAACACATCCAGTTTAACTAAACCTGCCCTGAAACACATCCAGTCTAACTAAACCTGACCTGAAACACATCCAGTCTAACTAAACCTGCTAAACACATCAGTCTAACTAAACCTGCCCTGAAACACATCAGTTTAACTTTCTTGTGTTGCAGATATCAGCGTGGACCATCCTGATGAGAAGTCCGTCATCACCTACGTGGTATTACCACTACTTCTCCAAGATGAAAGCTCTGAAGGTCGAGGGCAAACGCATCGGAAAGGTCAGACAACAGATTCAAACACCAACAAACCTCGACTTTGAATATTATATTCACCAGATCAATATTTTAAATCTCTGTTCACATCCAGTGACGGTGTGTTTTCTAGCAGAAAGCATTGACATGAAATCTCCCTGAGATATACAGGAACACATATTCAGCAGTGATGCCCCTAGTGGACACCAGGAGAATATCATGTATTATCTCTATAATACAGCAGAGATGCCCCTAGTGGACACCAGGAGAATATCATGTATTATCTCTATAATACAGCAGAGATGCCCCTAGTGGACACCAGGAGAATAACATGTATTATTTCTATAATACAGCAGAGATGCCCCTAGTGGACACCAGGAGAATAACATGTATTATTTCTATAATACAGCAGAGATGCCCCTAGTGGACACCAGGAGAATAACATGTATTATCTCTATAATACAGCAGAGATGCCCCTAGTGGACACCAGGAGAATAACATGTATTATCTCTATAATACAGTAGCGATGCCCCTAGTGGACACCAGGAGAATAACATGTATTATCTCTATAATACAGTAGCGATGCCCCTAGTGGACACCAGGAGAATAACATGTATTATCTCTATAATACAGCAGAGATGCCCCTAGTGGACACCAGGAGAATAACATGTATTATCTCTATAATACAGCAGAGATGCCCCTAGTGGACACCAGGAGAATAACATGTATTATCTCCAGAGATCAAATATGACAAAATGGATCAATGTGGTAGAAAATAGTAAAAAGTTCAGTTTAGAAGTCAGAGCTCTAGATTGATAAACCTGACTTAATAGAATACATGGTTTCATGCTCTAATGGGATCAAACACTGTGGTTTTAATGGGACATTTTTGTTCCTACTGATCTGAGTGTCTATATATATATATATATACTGTATGATAAACAAAGTCCCGGTAATGTTGAAGGTTCAGAACAATAAAAGAAGAAGCAGTTAAGTTGAACATCCTCTGCTGCTGAAAGATCTGAAGAGCAGTCAGTTTGTTCTGATGTTCAGAATCAAACATAAGACAGTCTTTGTCCAGGTGTTGGATAACGCCCTCGAGACGGAGAAGATGGTCGAGAAGTACGAGTCTCTGGCCTCAGACCTGCTGGAGTGGATCGAACAGACCATCATCATCCTCAACAACAGGAAGTTCGCCAACTCTCTGGTCGGAGTCCAGCAGCAGCTTCAAGCCTTCAACACCTACCGAACAGTGGAGAAACCCCCGAAGTCAGAACCTTCAGCTCGTAGTTTGATCAAACAAAACATTTCAGAACTCCACAAACTAACTGAGAATATGAAATACAACCTCTGCTTGCTCCTTTCACCTCCTTTCACCTCTTTTCACCTCCTTTTAACTCTTGTCCCTCTCGTCTGTCTTCAGGTTCACAGAGAAGGGAAACCTGGAGGTTCTTCTGTTCACCATCCAGAGTAAGATGAGAGCCAACAACCAGAAGGTTTACATGCCCCGAGAGGGAAAACTCATCTCAGATATCAACAAGGTGAGAGCTGCTCCACCTCAAGGTCGGAGGTTCAGATCCTCCAGTCATGAATGTTGAATAAAAAACAGTCTACAGGATTATGCGTATTAAACAGTGAATTAATTTAATCAGTCCAATCATTTTTGAGGCTATTCTTACAGTGAAGGAGATAAACTGTCATAAGCTTCTTTATTGTTTCACTGAATCGAAAGTAAATGAGACAAAGTCTTTCCAGTTCACGGCTTCCATAGTTCTATTTCTGGATCCGGTTGCAGGTCGTAAGTCCTCAAACAGAACTATCAGTTGCTCAACTGAACATTGGCAACAATTTTGATCAATAATTCATTATTTGTAATTTTTTAAGCAAAATGTCCAGAATTCTTTGTTTGCAGCTTTTCAAATGTGATAAATGTTGAACTTTATTACACTTGATAAGAAATTCTATTTGGATTCAAAATAGGAATTTGTAGACTCAAGACAAAGCTTTCAAACCCCGAACCAGGCTCACAGGGACTGAGTTTGAGGACAGTTTGGTTGTTGGATTGAATGAACTTTGAGAGGAAGTGTTTGATGGTGATGATGTTCGCCGTCAGGCCTGGGAGCGACTGGAGAAGGCGGAGCATGAGAGGGAGCTCGCTCTGAGGATGGAGCTGATTCGTCAGGAGAAACTGGAACAACTCGCCAGACGCTTCGACCGCAAGGCGGCCATGAGAGAGACCTGGCTCAGTGAGAACCAGAGACTGGTGTCGCAGGTAAGAAGACGCACAGCCAGCAGGCATCCAGGTGCTGCTCCACGTTAGCATCAGCTGCAACTGAAAGTAAACTGCATGTGTTTGTTTCATGAGCACCGCGGCCTCCTTTCTCTCCAGGACAACTTTGGTTTTGACCTTCAGGCTGTCGATGCGGCCACCAAGAAGCATGAGGCAATTGAGACGGACATCGCAGCGTACGAGGAGCGTGTCCAGGCCGTGCTCTCTGTGGCGAAGGAGCTGGAGGTGGAGCACTACCACGACATCAAACGCATCACTGCCAGGAAGGACAACGTGATCCGGCTGTGGGAGTACCTGCTGGAGCTTCTGAAGGCCCGCAGACAGAGACTGGAGATGAACCTGGGCCTGCAGAGAGTCTTCCAGGAGATGCTCTACATTATGGACTGGATGGACGAGATGAAGGTACGCTGATGTAACAAACCCAAACATGGAGAAGATGGAGATTGTTTAGCTCAAAGACCAGAAACGGGAAATAACTCTTCTAATCTTTGAATTCGAGGAGGAAACTGATCACTGCCATCCTAACTATTGGTCCTCTGTGTCTGTTTGTTTGTCTTTGGTTTCCAGATGTTGCTGCTGTCTCAGGATTATGGTAAGCATCTATTAGGTGTGGAGGACCTGCTGCAGAAACACGCCCTGGTGGAGGCTGACATCGCCATCCAGGCTGACCGGGTGAAGGCAGTCAGTACCAACACCACCAAGTACTCCGTCAACGATGACGGTGAGCAGCGTGATCTATCCTCGTCCCTCTGTTGAAACATTCTGTCTAATGAGGAGCAGGGACACAAGTCAGGCACTTTACTTTGATCAACCAGTTAAAGCTCCTTTCTGTAGTGGTTTGTGGCAGCAGTGTAAAGTCTAGATTATTTCAGAACTAAATCAGCTAAGTCCTGATGATAGTGTGCTCTTGTCCAGGCTACAAGCCCTGCGACCCTCAGGTCATCCAGGACCGGGTCTCCCACCTGGAGTTCTGCTACCAGGAGCTGAGCCAGCTGGCCGCTGAGCGCCGCGCCCGCCTGGAGGAGTCCCGCCGTCTCTGGAAGTTCTTCTGGGAGATGGCCGAAGAGGAAGGCTGGATCCGTGAGAAGGAGCAGATTCTGTCCTCTGTCGAGCTCGGCAAGGACCTGACGGGGGTGCTACGCCTCCTCAGCCAGCAACGCGCCCTGGAGGATGAGATGAGCGGCCGCGCCGGCCACCTCAAGCACACCATCGCAGAGGGCCAGGCTATGGTGCAGACCAACCACTTCGCCGCCACCAAGATCCAGGAGCGTATCAATGACCTGCAGGCTCAGTGGGCGGCGCTGGAGCAGCTGGCAGCGGTGAGAAGGAAGAGGCTTGAGGAGGCTCTGGCACTGCACCAGTTCCAGACCGATGCAGATGATGTTGACGCCTGGACACTGGACGCCCTGCGAATCGTCTCCAGTGGAGAGACAGGCCATGATGAATTCTCCACCCAGGCTCTCTTCAGGAAGCACAAGGACGCAGCGGCGGAGGTGGCTAGCTACCGACCGGTCATTGACTCACTCCACGAGCAGGCTGCCTTACTGCCTCAAGAGGAGGCTGAGTCAGAGGAGGTGCGTGGACGTCTGGCTGGCATTGAGGAGCGCCACAAGGAGGTGACAGAACTGACGAAGCTGAGGAAGCAGGCACTGCACGATGCTCTGGCACGCTACAAGATGTTCAGCGAGGCCAACGCCTGTGAGGTTTGGATCGACGAGAAGGAGCAGTGGCTGAACAGCATGGAGATCCCAGAGAAACTGGAGGACCTTGAGGTCGTACAGCACAGGTAGGAATAAAAGATGCTGCATACATGTTAGTGACTGTCCATCTCTTTCAGCCAGCACTGTATTCATGTGGACTGTCTCCTTGGCAGGTTTGAGAGTCTGGAGCCGGAGATGAACAACCAGGCGTCTCGTGTTGCTGTGGTAAACCAGATCGCCCGGCAGCTGATGCACAATGGTCACCCGAGTGAAAAGGACATCAAAACCCAACAGGACAAACTCAACAACAGGTACATAGGGATAAAACATGTAATCTTTAACAAAATATTAAGATGCAACTAAGTCTGTTTGTCCTCAGTGTAAACACCATGAAACTGTTGGTGTGATTGTACCCGTGGAGTGTGATGATCCTATCCTCTACTCCTAGGTGGAGCCAGTTCCGAGATCTAGTGGACCAGAAGAAAGAGTCCCTGAACTCGGCTCTGGGTGTGCAGAACTATCATCTTGACTGCAACGAGACAAAGTCCTGGATCAAAGAGAAGACCAAAGTCATCGAGTCCACCCAGGAGCTGGGCAACGACCTCACTGGGGTCATGGCCCTGCAGCGCAAACTGACCGGTATGGAGCGCGACCTGGCTGCCATCGAGGACAAACTGGGCGATCTGCGAGGCGAGGCCCAGCGGCTGGCAGAGGAGCACCCCGACCAGGCAAAGGCCATCACAGGCCGCCTGGCTGAGATCACCGCCGTGTGGGAGGAAATGAAGAACACTCTGAAGAACCGCGAGGAGTCACTGGGCGAGGCCAGGAAGCTGCAGCAGTTCCTGCGCGAGCTGGACGACTTCCAGTCCTGGCTGTCTCGCACTCAGACAGCCATTGCCTCCGAGGACATGCCCAACACTCTGGCTGAGGCAGAGAAGCTCATGGCCCAGCACGAAGGCATCAAAAACGAGATCCAGAACTATGAAGAGGACTACCAGAAGATGCGGGACATGGGGGAAATGGTGACACAGGGCCAGACGGACGCGCAGTACATGTTCCTTCGACAGAGGCTGCAGGCGCTCGACACCGGCTGGAACGAACTGCACAAGATGTGGGAGAACCGACAGAACCTGCTGTCCCAGTCTCATGCCTATCAGCTGTTCCTCAGGGACACCAAGCAGGCAGAGGCCTTCCTCAACAACCAGGTAAACCCAAAGAGATTCTCCTAACTGCAGTCGAGTGTCTTTAATGTCATGGGGTTAACATGGATCTGGATTGGACCCATTCTAGCAAGTTTCTCAGTGATAAATTCACCGCTGACCAGAGATCTGAAAACAAAGTGAGACTCTAAAAATAACCCACATTTTGATATTATTCTTTGATGTTTTCTGGTCTCTGTAACAGAACGGGTCAGTCGGTCCAAGTCTTTGGTCCAAGTCAAAAAATGTCAACTGCTGGCCACATTCCACTTACAAAAAAACTAACTTTATTCAACCAGCTCAGGACTCATGTATTTTCCTGGTCTGCATGAATATTCAGGTCCTCAGAGGACCAGCAGCACTATTATCTGCACAAAATGCAGGTACAGATAGGTACAGATATCCAGAAGATAAACCCATAATACTTGATAATGACCACATGACTTTTCCTTACATAAACTTACCCCCGGCACCTTACTGTCCCACAAACGACCTCTAGCGGTACTGAACCCCGTGTCCTCTCCCCACAGGAGTACGTCCTGGCTCACACCGAGATGCCCACCACTTTCGAGGGCGCAGAGGCCGCCATCAAGAAGCAGGAGGACTTCATGACCACCATGGACGCCAACGAAGACAAGATCAACGGTGTGGTGGAGGCCGGCAGGCGGCTGGCCAGCGACGGAAACATAAACGCCGAACGCATCCAGGAGAGAGTCACCTCCATCGACAGCAGGTGGACATCATCTTCAGATCCCATTTCAAACATGTTAAAACAATAACACCTCACCAGATCACTGGACTTCATAAGAGTCTGTTAAACTTCTGCTTCTCTACAAGTTCAGTTATGAGTTGAAGTGGATTATTTCTGTTTTAATAAGGTAACTTACTGTTACTTTTCCTCCCGGTAGGAGAATCTGTTGCCTTATTGTTGATAAATGTGACCTCGTCCTCCATGTTTCAGACACAAGAAGAACCGGGAGGCTGCGGTGGAGCTGCTGATGAGACTGAAGGACAACAGAGATCTGCAGAAGTTCCTGCAGGACTGCCAGGAGGTAAGCTTCATTGATTTGTTTTGCTTCAAGCAAAGTAACTTCATGGTTGATTTCTTTAAGAGATGACTTCTGCTCCACTTGAGGGGTGAAGATGGCGAGGCGGGTCATCGGACAACACTTTGGTCCAGAAACTGATAGAAATGCAATGATCACAGGATGAACCTTTTGGACTTCAGTGACCCCCTGATAACGTTTAGTGTTTGTGTCCAGCTGTCTCTGTGGATCAGTGAGAAGATGCTCACGGCTCAGGACATGACCTACGACGAGGCCAGGAACCTGCACAGCAAGTGGCTGAAGCACCAGGCCTTCATGGCCGAACTGCAGTCCAACAAAGAATGGCTGGACAAGATCCAGAAGGTACGGAGGATCTGAACTCTGACGGTGGTCGATGGACACAGTGTTAGATCAGCAGTCGTAGATCAGCAGACAGACATCCCAAAATGTTCTTGCCTACATATCAAAGTTCACTAGCAAAGACCACGCTAATAGCGATATGGGTTTCCAATGGTTTATTACGAGAAGGTTAGGTTTGGAAGCGGAAAAGGGGGTCAAGGGATGAAGGTCGAGGGATGAAGGGTAAGGAAAGGAAGGGGGTATGGGGTAGGGGCAGAAAGAAAGAGGAGAGTAGAGGGTGGTGGAGAGGAGGTTGGAGGGGTGTGATGAGAGACCGCCGGCGTCCGGTGGGAACGGGGGAGTGGAGACTCGTTGGAGGGGGCTCAAGGAGGGGCATGGTCCTTGTTTTATAAAACACCATAAAAGTCTATAAAAAAGAACCATGTTAACTTTGAGAATGATGTAAATTTAATCTTAAATTGAGTAGTTAGCTGCTTATATATATATATATATATATATATATATATATATACACAGAAGTTGACAGAGTGTGTTGGTTGGTGTGACTGCAGGACGGGATGCTTCTGGTGTCGGAGAAGCCGGAGACGGAGGCGGTGGTGAAGGAGAAGATGGAGGTGCTGCACGCCATGTGGGAGGAGCTAGAGTCGACCACGCAGACCAAAGCTCAGTGTCTGTTCGACGCCAACAAGGCCGAGCTGTTCACACAGAGCTGCGCCGACCTCGACAAGTGGATGGGAGGCCTGGAGGGTCAGATCCAGTCCGACGACTACGGCAAAGACCTGACCTCCGTCAACATCCTGCTGAAAAAACAACAGGTACGCTGATGATGCAGTACTATTAGGGGAGGAAAGTACCTCATTTACACCACTGTATACTTCTACTGCCTTTGAAGAAACAGGATGTGATGAAGCTTCTGAAACAGACTCAGGTCTTAGTCTTTATACACCGAGCTCATAATGCAGGGTACAAGTACTTCTTTCACCAATGATACCTAGTAGTAGTACTAGTATTATCAGGAGTACTGTGGTCGTCCTGTAGATGCTGGAGAAGCAGGTGGAGGTGCGGCAGAAGGAGGTGGTGGAGCTGCAGACCCAGGTGAAGGCTCTGGGTCAGGAGGTGAAGGACACGGAGGAGGTGGACGGGCGGAGGCAGCTGGTGGAGATGAAGTTCCAGGAGCTGCTGGAGCCGCTTCGCCGGCGCAAGAACTTCCTGGTGGAGTCGAGAGAAGTTCACCAGTTCAACCGCGACGTGGAGGACGAGATCGTGAGTACCGATACTGGTCTTGCATCCAGATACTGGTCCCGATACTGGTCTCGTAGTATAGAAACTGGTCCCTATACTGGTCTCGTAGTCCAGATACTGGTCCCGTAGTACCGATACTGGTCCCTATACTGGTCTCGTATACAGATACTGGTCCCGATACTGGTCTCGTAGTACAGATACTGGTCTCATGGTACAGATACTGGTCCTGTAGTACAGATACTGGTCCCGATACTGGTCTCGTAGTACAGATACTGGTCCGTGTACAGATACTGGTCCCGATACTGGTCTCGTAGTACAGATACTGGTCCCGATACTGGTCTCGTAGTACAGATACTGGTCTCCTGGTACAGATACTGGTCCCAATACTGGTCTCGTAGTACAGATACTGGTCTCGTGGTACAGATACTGGTCCCGTAGTACCGATACCGGTCCCTATACTGGTCTCGTATACAGATACTGGTCCCGATACTGGTCTCGTAGTACAGATACTGGTCTCCTGGTACAGATACTGGTCCCAATACTGGTCTCGTAGTACAGATACTGGTCTCGTGGTACAGATACTGGTCCCGTAGTACCGATACCGGTCCCTATACTGGTCTCGTATACAGATACTGGTCCCGATACTGGTCTCGTAGTACAGATACTGGTCTCCTGGTACAGATACTGGTCCCAATACTGGTCTCGTAGTACAGATACTGGTCTCGTGGTACAGATACTGGTCTCGTAGTACAGATACTGGTCTCGTGGTACAGATACTGGTCTCGTGGTCCGGATACTGGTCTCTGTGTGAACCCTGTGTTGTCTTCCAGCTGTGGGTTCAGGAGAGGATGGCCGTCGCCACGTCCTCCGACCACGGACACAACCTGCAGACGGTCCAGCTGCTCATCAAGAAGAACCAGGTGAGTCCTGTAGACCTGGATCAGTTCCCTCATCAGATACCTGATACCTGAAGGTCTCAGAATCCAGTTCACCAGCTGGTTTTCACAGACGAGGAGTTTGTTTTGGTGCATGACAATAAAAATATGAGCGAAAGTAGAAATAAACACACATATAGAATATAAAATATATATATATATATATACATATATGTATATATATGTATATATATATATAGATATGATGTATATATTTATATACATGACGTCTCCCCCTCAGACCCTGCAGAAGGAGGTGCAGGGCCACCAGCCTCGTATCGATGACATCCTGCAGCGCAGCCGGAGCCTCCTGGAGGAGGAGATCCGGCAGCGGCTGGCCGACCTGCAGCAGCTGTGGCGGCGGCTGATGGAGGAGGCGGAGCTTCGCCACGGCCGGCTGGAGGAGGCGCACAAAGCCCAGCAGTACTACTTCGATGCCGCCGAGGCCGAGGCCTGGATGAGCGAGCAGGAGCTGTACATGATGTCAGAGGAGAAGGCCAAGGTGTGGGGGGGGAGGGGGGTCTATGATGTCATCACATGTTCTCAGGTCAAAGGTCACTGAGACCTCATGAAACACGTTTAAGTCTGATCCCATGTCAGGAAGACATTTCTGATTCTATTTCACAATAAAAGCTCTCTGAACCACTAAAGTCCTTTCAAACTAAAATCAAATCCTGAAGGAATCAAGAACTCCGTTACCTGAGCTTTCACATGATCACATGATCACATGGTCACATGATCACATGATCACATGATCACATGGTCACATGGTCACATGATCACATGGTCACATGGTCACATGGTCCTCATCTTGTCAGCATCAACCCTCAACTTGAGTTATTATTTATTTTTAAATATGAAATAGAATCATAAAACTCTGGTGGTGTTAATGGAGACAATGAAGATCCTGAGGCCCCTCCTTGTTTTAGGGCCCCTGGTCAGAGACATGGGGCCTCAAACGTATTGACATCAATGTTCTCTTAAATATGATCAAATGAAGCCGGTTATGAGTGAAGAGTCACGTCTCTCCTCAGGACGAGCTGAGTGCCGTCACCATGCAGAAGAAGCACCAGATCGTGGAGCAGGCGGTGGAGGACTACGCCGAGACCGTGCACCAGCTGTCCAAGACCAGCAGGGGGCTGGTGGCCGACGGGCACCCGGAGAGGTGGGTTTACTATACCTGTGAGGACATTATGCATGTGTTGGTACTGGAGGACCCATCTGATGTGTGTGTGTCTGTCTGTGTGTCTGTCTGTGTGTCTGTCTGTGTGTCTGTCTGTGTGTCTGTCTGTCTGTCTGTCTGTGTGTCTGTGTGTGTGTGTGTGTGTCTGTGTGTGTGTGTGTGTGTGTCTGTCTGTCTGTCTGTCTGTCTGTCTGTCTGTCTGTCTGTCTGTGTGTGTGTGTGTGTCTGTGTGTGTGTGTGTGTGTGTCTGTCTGTCTGTCTGTCTGTCTGTCTGTCTGTCTGTCTGTCTGTGTGTGTGTGTGTGTCTGTGTGTGTGTGTGTGTGTGTCTGTCTGTCTGTCTGTCTGTCTGTCTGTCTGTCTGTCTGTCTGTCTGTCTGTCTGTCTGTCTGTCTGTGTGTGTGTGTGTGTGTGTGTGTGTGTGTGTGTGTCAGTGAGCGGATCAGCATGCGTCAGTCTCAGGTGGATAAGCTGTACGCGGGCCTGAAGGACCTATCAGAGGAGAGGCGGGGCAAACTGGACGAGAGGCTCCGCCTCTTCCAGCTGAACCGGGAGGTGGACGACCTCGAGCAGTGGATCGCTGAGCGGGAGGTGGTGGCCGGCTCGCACGAGCTGGGACAGGACTACGAGCACGTGACTGTACGTTACAAAGCCTACAATCGCCCCTGACCTCTGACCCCTAACCCCTGACCTCTGACCCCTAACCTCTGACCCCTGACCTCTGACCCCTGTGTTCAGATGTTGCAGGAGCGTTTCCGTGAGTTTGCGCGGGACACCGGTCACATCGGTCAGGAGCGCGTAGACGCCGTCAACCGCCTGGCGGACGAGCTGATCAACGCCGGCCACGGCGACGCGGCCACGGTGGCCGAGTGGAAGGACGGGCTGAACGAGGCCTGGGCCGACCTGCTGGAGCTCATCGACACCAGGACGCAGATCCTCGCCGCCTCCTTCGAGCTGCACAAGTTCTACCAGGACGCCAAGGAGATCCTGGGCCGCGTCCGGGACAAGCAGAAGAAGCTTCCGGAGGAGGCGGGCCGCGACCAGAACACGGTGGAGGCGCTGCAGAGGATGCACACCACCTTCGAACACGACATCCAGGCCCTGGGCACGCAGGTCGGTGGGTCGGGCCCGTTGGGGAACGTGACCCCAGTCCCGGGTCAGTCGTACCTGTTTGACCTTTGACCCTGTGTGCAGGTGAGGCAGCTGCAGGAGGACGCGGTGCGCCTCCAGTCGGCGTATGCCGGAGATAAAGCCGACGACATCCAGCGGAGGGAGAGCGAGGTGCTGGAGGCCTGGAGGGGGCTGCTGGAGGCCTGCGACGGGCGGAGGCTCCGCCTCCTCGACACCGGGGACAAGTTCCGGTTCTTCAGCATGGTGCGGGACCTCCTGCTGTGGATGGACGACGTCATCCGGCTCATCGAGGCCCAGGAGAACCCCAGGTGAGCCCTCTCCGGCCGCCATCTTTGATCCTTCCTGACGGAGGAAGTGACGGAGGAATGTGTTTGTGTGCAGAGACGTGTCGTCTGTGGAGCTGCTGATGAACAACCACCAGGGCATCAAGGCCGAGATCGACGCTCGCAACGACAGCTTCACCGCCTGCATAGAGCTGGGGAAGGGCCTGCTGGCCAGGAAGCACTACGCCTCGGAGGAGGTGAGGGGGGGGGCACTACGCCTCGGAGGAGGTGAGGGGGGGGGCACTACGCCTCGGAGGAGGTGAGGGGGGGGGCACTACGCCTCGGAGGAGGTGAGGGGGGGTGGGGGCACTACGTAGGTAGAACAGGTAGAACAGGTGGAACATAGAACAGGTGGAACAGGTGGAACAGGTAGAACAGGTGGAACAGGTAGAACAGGTGGAACAGGTAGAACAGGTGGAACAGGTGGAACAGGTAGAACAGGTGGAACAGGTAGAACAGGTGGAACAGGTGGAACAGGTAGAACAGGTGGAACAGGTAGAACAGGTGGAACAGGTAGAACAGGTGGAACAGGTAGAACAGGTGGAACAGGTGGAACAGGTGTGTGAGTGCTGAATCGTGATGTTTGTCTTCAGATCAAAGAGAAGCTGCTCCAGCTGACGGACAAGAGGAAAGAGATGATTGACAAGTGGGAGGACCGATGGGAGTGGCTACGACTCAGTAAGATTCACTCATTCATCCATCTGCATGAATACAGAGGTCAGGGTCAGGAGGTCGGGTCAAAGGTCAGGGGTCAAAGGTCACAGCAGCAGCCGATTGGACGCTGAGGTGATGAGTCAGCGTTGATGAAGACTTCTTCTTTACTTTAGTCGACTCAGACTGCTCATCACCTGTCACCTCGTCTCCTGTCACCTCGTCTCCTGTCACCTCGTCTCCTGTCATCTCGTCTCCTGTCTCCTGTTCACCCTTCATACTGACGACTCACTCACAGCAGAAGAGAAATAGAAAGTGTTAGTTGAGGTCTGACTCCTCTCTCCCTCCTCCCTCCCTCTCCTCCTCTCCTCTCCTCTCCTCTCCTCTCCTCTCCTCTCCTCCCTCCCTCTCCTCCCTCTCCTCCCTTCCTTCTTCCTTCTCTCTCCCTCTTTCCTCTTCTTTCTCTTCCTCTCCTCCTTCTCTCTCTTCTCTCCTCTTCTCCTTCCTTCCTCTCCTCTCCTCCCTTCTCTCCTTTTTCTTCTTTCTTTCCTTTTCTCTCTTTCCTTTTCTTTCTTCTTCTCTTTCTTCTCTCTTTCTTTCTTTCTTTTCTTCCTTTCCTTTCTTTCTTTCTTTCTTTTCTTCTTCCTTCCTTTTCTCTCCTTCCTCCTCTCCTCTCCTCCTCTCCTCTCCTCCCCCCCCCCTCCCCAGTCCTGGAGGTGCACCAGTTCTCCCGTGATGCGGGGGTGGCGGAGGCGTGGCTGCTGTGCCAGGAGCCCTACCTGTCCAGCAGGGAGATGGGTCAGAGCGTGGACGAGGTGGAGAAGCTCATCAAACGCCACGAGGCCTTCGAGAAGTCGGCCGCCACCTGGGAGGAGCGCTTCTCCGCCCTGGAGCGCCTGACCACGGTGAGCACCTCCTCCTGAGCGGGCTGGAGCCTACGACCCTCTGGGTCTACATGGTTGTGATGTCATGAAGAAGAGGAGGTCCCCTCAGCCAATCACAGCTGTCCGTGTGTCTGTGTTCCAGCTGGAGCTGCTGGAGGTGAGGAGGCTGCAGGAGGAAGAGGAGAGGATGAGGAGGCCGCCGACTCCAGAGCCCGTTATTCTGCAGCAGGAGGAGGAAGCTCAGCAGCAGAGGTGAGAGCTCGCTCACTCATTCACTCACTCACTCACTCGCTCACTCATTCTCTCACTCACTCATTCACTCACTCACTCATTCACTCACTCGCTCACTCATTCTCTCACTCACTCATTCACTCACTCACTCATTCACTCACTCGCTCACTCGCTCACTCACTCGCTCACTCACTCACTCATTCACTCGCTCACTCACTCATTCACTCGCTCACTCACTCACTCACTCACTCGCTCGCTCACTCACTCATTCACTCACTCGCTCACTCACTCATTCACTCGCTCACTCACTCACTCACTCACTCGCTCACTCACTCACTCACTCGCTCGCTCACTCTCTCACTCACTCGCTCACTCGCTCGCTCACTCACTCACTCGTTCGCTCACTCGCTCGCTCACTCACTCACTCGTTCACTCACTCATTCACTCGCTCACTCATTCACTCGCTCACTCGCTCACTCACTCACTCACTCACTCACTCATTCGCTCACTCACTCACTCATTCACTCACTCACTCACTCACTCACTCACTCACTCGTTCATTCACTCACTCACTCATTCGCTCACTTATTCACTCATTCGCTCACTCGCTCACTGACTCATTCATTCACTCACTCGTTCACTCACTCACTCACTCATTCACTCGTTTACTCATTCAGTCACTCGTTCAGTCATTCACTCACTTACTCATTCATTAATTCACTCATTGATTTACTCACTCACTCGTTCACTCGTTCATCAGCTGGTGGAGTAACTGCTGTGTCTCTGTGTCCTCAGTGGTCTCGTGACTCAGAATGGACCCCCCTGGGACCAGGACCAGGACTCTCCTCGGGTCAGTGCTCTCATTGGTGACTAGTACCTGTGTGGTTGTGTTGATACCTGTGGTTGTGTTGATACCTGTGTGGTTGTGGTGATACCTGTGGTTGTGGTGATACCTGTGTGGTTGTGGTGATACCTGTGTGGTTGTGTTGATACCTGTGTGGTTGTGGTGATACCTGTGGTTGTGGTGATACCTGTGGTTGTGGTGATACCTGTGTGGTTGTGGTGATACCTGTGGTTGTGGTGATACCTGTGTGGTTGTGTTGATACCTGTGTGGTTGTGGTGATACCTGTGGTTGTGGTGATACCTGTGGTTGTGGTGATACCTGTGTGGTTGTGTTGATACCTGTGGTTGTGGTGATACCTGTGTGGTTGTGGTGATACCTGTGGTTGTGGTGATACCTGTGGTTGTGGTGATACCTGTGTGGTTGTGTTGATACCTGTGGTTGTGTTGATACCTGTGTGGTTGTGGTGATACCTGTGGTTGTGGTGATACCTGTGGTTGTGGTGATACCTGTGTGGTTGTGGTGATACCTGTGGTTGTGTTGATACCTGTGTGGTTGTGTTGATACCTGTCCCTGTGTGGTTCGGGCTCAGGACGGCGTGGACGGCGGTGATCTGGTGAACGGTGTCGGCGAGCGGAGCTCCAAGGAGCCGAGTCCCGGCGCCTCCCCGGCCTCCGGCAGGAGGAGTAAGACCAGCCAGGCCTCCACGCTGCCCCCCAAGAACCAGGACCTGGGCTCCTCGCAGCTGGAGGGACTCCTGCACCGCAAACACGAGTGGGAGGCCCCCAACAAGAAGGCCTCCAACAGGTAACCTCACACAGACCCCTGACCCTCTGACCCCTGACCCTCTGACCCCTGACCGTCTGACCCTCTGACATCTGACCCTCTGACCCCTGACCCTCTGACCCCTGACCCTCTGACATCTGACCTCTGACATCTGACCCCTGATCCTCTGACATCTGACCCCTGACCCTCTGACATCTGACCGTCTGACATCTGACCCTCTGACATCTGACCCCTGATCCCCTGACCCTCAGACATATGACCCTCTGATCTCTGACCCCTGACCCCGCTGCTCTGTGATTGGCAGGTCGTGGCACAACGTGTACTGCGTCATCAACAACCAGGAGGTGGGTTTCTACAAAGACAGCAAGGCGGCGGCTCAGGGAGTCCACTACCACGGCCAAGCGCCCGCCGGCCTGCGGGAGGCCGCCTGCGACGTGGCCTCGGACTACAAGAAGAAGAAGCACGTCTTCAAGCTCCGGTAACGAGTCAGAGGCCTCATCACGCTCTTCCTCACGCTCTTCCTCACGCTCTTCCTCACGCCCTTCCTCACGCTCTTCCTCACGCTCTTCCTCACGCCCTTCATCACGCTCTTCCTCACGCTCTTCCTCACGCTCTTCCTCACGCTCTTCCTCACGCCCTTCCTCACGCTCTTCCTCACGCTCTTCCTCACTCTCTTCCTCACGCTCTTCCTCACACGCTCTTCCTCACACGCTCTTCCTCACTCTCTTCCTCACGCTCTTCCTCACTCTCTTCCTCACGCTCTTCCTCACACGCTCTTCCTCACACGCTCTTCCTCACGCTCTTCCTCACTCTCTTCCTCACACGCTCTTCCTCACGCTCTCTCACAATCTTCCTCACGCTCTTCCTCACGCTCTTCCTCACGCTCTTCCTCACAATCTTCCTCACGCTCTTCCTCACGCTCTTCCTCACACGCTCTTCCTCACAATCTTCCTCACGCTCTTCCTCACACGCTCTTCCTCAAGCTCTTCCTCACGCTCTTCCTCACGCTCTTCATCACACGCTCTTCCTCACGCTCTTCATCACACTCTCTTCCTCATGCCCTTCCTCACGCTCTTCATCACACGCTCTTCATCACGCTCTTCATCACACTCTCTTCCTCACGCTCTTCCTCACGCTCTTCATCACACTCTTCATCACACTCTCTTCCTCACGCTCTTCCTCACGCTCTTCATCACACTCTCTTCCTCACGCTCTTCATCACACTCTCTTCCTCACGCTCTTCATAACGCTCTTCCTCACGCTCTTCATCACGCTCTTCCTCACGCTCTTCATCACATTGTCTTCCTCACGCTCTTCCTCACGCTCTTCATCACACTCTTCATCACACTCTCTTCCTCACTCTCTTCCTCACGCTCTTCCTCACACTCTCTTCCTCACGCTCTTCATAACGCTCTTCCTCACTCTCTTCATCACACTGTCTTCCTCACTCTCTTCCTCACTCTCTTCCTCACGCTCTTCATCACGCTCTTCATCACACTCTTCATCACACTCTCTTCCTCACGCTCTTCATCACGCTCTTCCTCACGCTCTTCCTCACACGCTCTTCCCACGCTCTTCATCACGCTCTTCATCACACTCTCTTCCTCACGCTCTTCATCACGCTCTTCATCACACTCTTCATCACACTCTCTTCCTCACGCTCTTCATCACACGCTCTACATCACGCTCTTCATCACACTCTTCATCACACTCTCTTCCTCACGCTCTTCCTCACGCTCTTCCTCACGCTCTTCATCACACTCTCTTCCTCACGCTCTTCCTCACGCTCTTCATCACACTCTCTTCCTCACGCTCTTCCTCACGCTCTTCCTCACACTCTCTTCCTCACGCTCTTCATCACACTCTCTTCCTCACGCTCTTCCTCACGCTCTTCCTCACGCTCTTCCTCACACGCTCTTCCTCACGCTCTTCATCACGCTCTTCATCACACTCTTCATCACACTCTCTTCCTCACGCTCTTCATCACACTCTTCCTCCATCACACTCTCTTCCTCAGCTCTATCACACGCTCTATCACACTCTTCATCCTCTTCTCACGCTCTTCCTCACGCTCTTCCTCACACGCTCTTCCTCACGCTCTTCATCACGCTCTTCATCACGCTCTTCATCACACTCTCTTCCTCACGCTCTTCATCACCGCTCTTCATCACGCTCTTCATCACACTCTTCATCACACTCTCTTCCTCACGCTCTTCCTCACGCTCTTCCTCACGCTCTTCATCACACTCTCTTCCTCACGCTCTTCCTCACGCTCTTCATCACACTCTCTTCCTCACGCTCTTCCTCACGCTCTTCCTCACACTCTCTTCCTCACGCTCTTCATCACACTCTCTTCCTCACGCTCTTCCTCACGCTCTTCCTCACGCTCTTCCTCACGCTCTTCCTCACGCTCTTCATCACGCTCTTCATCACACTCTTCCTCACGCTCTTCCTCACATCTTCTCTTCCTCAGCTCTTCATCACACTCTCTTCCTCACTCTTCCTCACTCTCTTCCTCACGCTCTTCCTCCACTCTTCCTCACTCTTCCTCACGCTCTTCATCCACTCTCTTCCTCACTCTCTTCCTCACGCTCTTCCTCACGCTCTTCATCACGCTTTCTCTTCATCACCTCTTCCTCATCTTCATCACACTCTCTTCCTCACGCTCTTCCTCACTCTCTTCCTCACGCTCTTCATCTTTACGCTCTTCCTCACGCTCTTCATCACTCTCTTCCTCACGCTCTTCCTCACGCTCTTCATCACACTCTCTTCCTCACGCTCTTCCTCACTCTCTTCCTCACGCTCTTCCTCACGCTCTTCCTCACCCTCTCTTCCTCACTCTCTTCCTCACGCTCTTCCTCACGCTCTTCCTCACGCTCTTCATCACGCTCTTCATCACACTCTCTTCCTCACGCTCTTCATCACGCTCTTCATCACACTCTCTTCCTCACGCTCTTCCTCACGCTCTTCGTCGCGCTCTTCATCACGCTCTTCATCACTCTTCCTCACGCTCTTCGTCGCGCTCTTCATCACGCTCTTCATCACTCTTCCTCACGCTCTTCCTCACGCTCTTCATCACACTCTCTTCCTCACGCTCTTCCGCACGCTCTTCATCACCCTCTCTTCCTCACGCTCTTCCTCACTCTCTTCCTCACGCTCTTCCTCACGCTCTTCCTCACGCTCTTCATCACGCTCTTCATCATACTCTTCATCACACTCTCTTCCTCACGCTCTTCATCACGCTCTTCATCACACTCTCTTCCTCACGCTCTTCATCACGCTCTTCATCACACTCTCTTCCTCACGCTCTTCCTCACGCTCTTCGTCGCGCTCTTCATCACGCTCTTCATCACTCTTCCTCACGCTCTTCGTCGCGCTCTTCATCACGCTCTTCATCACTCTTCCTCACGCTCTTCCTCACGCTCTTCATCACACTCTCTTCCTCACGCTCTTCCGCACGCTCTTCATCACCCTCTCTTCCTCACGCTCTTCCTCACTCTCTTCCTCACGCTCTTCCTCACGCTCTTCCTCACGCTCTTCATCACGCTCTTCATCATACTCTTCATCACACTCTCTTCCTCACGCTCTTCATCACGCTCTTCATCACACTCTCTTCCTCACGCTCTTCATCACGCTCTTCATCACACTCTCTTCCTCACGCTCTTCCTCACTCTCTTCCTCACGCTCTTCATCACACTCTCTTCCTCACGCTCTTCCTCACGCTCTTCCTCACGCTCTTCCTCTTTGTTTCAGAGTCACGGATGGAAACGAGTTTCTGTTTCAAGCCAAAGATGAAGTGAGTAGAGTTCCTGCAGTAAAAGTACAAAACTATTATCATAAAAAAATACTCACTTCACAGAATAATATATATTCTATTATTGTGTTATAATCATTGATGTATTAATGTGTTCCTCACTTTAAAGGTGACTTTATATAATCTATAATAAAACATAATTTATTAGTTGGTTAATAATCTGAATCTGATAAATGTAGTAAAAAGTACGATATTTACTGTGAGATGATGTGAAGTAGAAGTAGAAAGTAGCAGGAAGTAGAACTCGTTGTAAGTGCAGTACCTTGTGGCCCCTGCAGGAGGAGATGAGCACCTGGATCCAGGCCATCCTGAACGCCGGCGCCGACCGCCCCGAGGTGCAGGGCAGCAGCCCCGGCACGCCGGCGTCCGGCCGCGCTCACACGCTGCCGGCCGCCGTCACGTTCGCCACCGAGTCGAGTCCCGGCAAGCGAGAGAAGGACAAGGAGAAGGACAAGGAGAAGCGCTTCAGTCTGTTCAGCAAGAAAAAACAGTAGAAATCAAACCCGCGCTCTGACGGAGACGTAGCTCCTCTTCCCCGCCAGCGAGGAACCCAGAGACCCGGAACCGGCTTCAGAGCGCGGTCCAGATTCTCACTGCTGTCGGCTTCACGAAGGTTTTCTCCGAAGAAACATTCAAGACCAAGTGAATGCATCGCTCACCTCGCTCTGAGAAGACCTCCGTTCAGTTTGACTCAGTACTTTACCCTCCGGCGGCCCCTGTTCCCCCGTTATCGTCCTCTGTCTGTCAGGACGTCGCTCACTTCCTGTGAAAACACTCGATCCATTTACCCACAAATTGTGTTTTTGAATTGAATTTGGTGTAAAAACTCTCTAATTTCTAAATCTAGATTATTGTCAATGGGATTTTGAACAGCCTTCCTTTAGCGCTGTAGAGGGCGTCAGTCATTCAAACAACCCTACAGTGCTGTTACTGCTGATGTCACTGCTGATGTCACGCTGATGTCACTGCTGATGTCACCGCTAATGTCACCGCTGATGTCACGCTGATGTCACTGCTGATGTCACGCTGATGTCACTGCTGATGTCATCACTGATGTCACCACTGAACAGCCAATGACGGAGGTTCACAGCTGCAGCAGAAAACTGTCACAGTTTCACCAAAGTGCGACATTGGGTTGTTTTTGTGTTTATTCTCAAAGCAGTTTTGTTTTCCTGTGTGTGTTTTTATATTTCCGGTGTGGTTCTCTTCCGTCGGTTCAGACGTTGTGACGTCACAGCGATTCATCGTCGGCGAGCCAGCGGTTTCTATTTATACGTTGTGTAACTGCTTGGGTTCAAACGTTGTGATGTAATTATTTTAGTTCTGACGTTGGTCAACAACAAACAGCTGATTAATCAGACATGTTTTTGATGATTCGCCCGTTCGCCGACGATTAACCGCCGTTTCTTCACAACATTTAAACTGCCGTTCCGTCTTCAGTGACGTCAACAGGAACCACACACTTCCCTTTGTTTGATTTATACTTTTGTTAATTTTGTTATTTTTGTACTTTTGAGATTTTTGACACGTTATGTCTTCAGTTTAGAGAGGACGTCCTCAGAGACGACCTTCCTTCTTCCTCTGCCGTTGAGAAATTGGACCAATAGTGCATTTTGTTTTATTGTTTCCACTCAGTGATTTTCTTTTGGTCTTAAAAGCATCCGATCCCCTCGGAGGAGGAGTTCAATGTAGAAACGTCCACCTGCATGCTGCGTCAGGCCTGAACCACTCACCGGAAGCTAAAGCCTCTCATCTTTCCTTTGGTTCTGACGTGTTTCCGATGAAGACGATCCACACGTAACACTTAAAGCTCGATGTTAGCCGGTAACCGTAGGAGAGAAGACGCTTGCTCGCTTATCGTCGGCTCTTTTCTGCTCTTTGATACTCGTGTTGCTCTCCGTCGCTGTGTAGCTATCGTACCCAACATGTATGGAAGTTAACGCCATCTTACTGCACAATCAGAACTCCATCTATAGGAATGAAGAAGAAGCTGAATATTTAAACAGACGTTAGACCATAAAGGCTTTTCTCATGTATGAAACTGCACCTGTAGACTTTAAAGCTCTCTCTCTGTCAAATATGTGCGATGTCATTAAAGCTTTTAAACTTTAAGCTTCCTGTTTCCTCCTTTTTCATTGGTCGGTCACCGACTGATTACTCAGCATCTTTCAGAAACTGGTTCTGTGGCGTGAGGTTTTAGTCCTGATGGAAGGATCTCTACTGCCTGCCTCAGGGTCCTGGAGGGTCCTCAGGGTCCTCAGGGTCCTGGAGGGTCCTCAGGGTCCTGAAGGGTTCTCAGGGTCCTCAGGGTCCTGAAGGGTTCTCAGGGTCCAGAAGGGTTCTCATGGTCCTGGAGGGTCCTGGAAAGGTTCTCAGGGTACTGGAGGCACACAAGTCTTGAAGGGTCCTGTGTTACCTGGAGGGTTCTCAGAGAACTGGAACCGTGCAGGACCTGGAGGGTCCTCAGGGTCCTGGAGGTGTACCGGTCTTTGAGGGTCCTTAAGGCGTACAGGTCTTGGAGAGCCCTCAGGGTCTTTAAGGCGTACAGGTCTTGGAGAGCCCTCATGGTCCTCAAGGCGTACAGGTCTTGGAGAGCTCTCAGGGTCCTCAAGGCGTACAGGTCTTGGAGAGCCCTCATGGTCCTCAAGGCGTACAGGTCTTGGAGAGCCCTCAGGGTCCTCAAGGCGTACAGGTCTTGGAGAGCCCTCATGGTCCTTAAAGCGTACAGGTCTTGGAGGGTCCTCCATTACCTGGAGGGTTCTCAGGGTACTGAGGTTCTACATATGGAGCAGGTCCTCCATGTTTCTACAGTAGCCCAGAACGGACAAACCAAACCCTGGTTCTGGAGTTCTCTACTCGACTCGAAGTGTTTTACTATTATATCTGATGTTTCTGGTTCATATTACAATATAAACTACAGTATAATATTTTATCTCACAGTATGAAAAACACAATGTTTCCCTCTGAAATGTAGTGGAGTAGAAGTATTCCAGTAAAGTACACTGACATTGTACTAATATACAGCAGCCTATTGAGTAAATGTTACTTTCCCCAGATGCTCCTGTATTCATATAGTCAGTAAAGATAATATGAATATCACATATTTGTTGTCACAGCAGTGTGAAGTAGTCTGACTGCAGTTCACGTCTCTGCAACTCGTTAGAAGACTACAGCTCCCATCATGCACCGCGGGCCGCTGCGCTAAAGCCGCACTTGACGCGCTGCTGGAGGCGGGAAGCTCGCGGAGGTGAGCGTGAAGGCCGGAAATAGGTTTATTGGGCTTCAAAATAAAAGTAATTTAAAAAGAAATGACTCCAAGTCATAAATTCTATCAAAATACACTTATGAGTAATTTAGAAATCTAAATAATAGAGCACATTCGTTTATTAAACATCCAAACTGTCACTGGAGACTGAAAAGTGAGACTTTCTTCACTATAAAATATTGGCTGTACATGAATAATAACTTCAATAACCAGATATGTTTTCCTCTACAGACAGTTTCATTGTTAAAAGGTTAAATAATCGAACGAGTCATTATTGTGAGCTGTTAAGTTTTTATTTTCTACAAAACTGCTTTTTAACCCCCCAAACCCTGTCAGTGAGTACGTTATTCTGAAAATCCCAGCCGGAAGTGTCGGTATTTATTCTTTCGGTTTGACGCGGTCGGTGATCCCGGGTTTATCCCGACTTTCCTTCATCATCTTTTCATGTTTTTCCGGTCTCTCTCTGAGCCGCGGAGCTGCTGCAGGTCTCCGCCGGGTTCTAGCGTCTCTCCGCTGGCCTCCCGGAGTGCAAGCGGTCGGTGTCGGACCGACGGAGCTCAGTCGGCACTGTAATCTCCGGATCTTCCCCGCGACCCTCGAACCGCGACCGCACGGGGTTTCCTCTCATTCCATCCTCCGCACGGGGTTTCCTCTCATTCCGGCCTCCGCACGGGGTTTCCTCTCATTCCAGCCTCCGCACGGGGTTTCCTCTCATTCCAGCCTCCGCACGGGTCGTTCGAAATGAATTGATGGTTACTTTAACGCGAGGATCTCACGGTGATACCGCACATGCGCAGTGAATGCGTTCTATTAGATTCTCCGGTAACCTTCACACCACGTCCCGGCAATGTTCCCACAACTGTTCTCGTCTCATCTCAGGAGCCTCAGAGGAACCCTGGAGAACAGCTAGAACCCGTTGTAGAACATTCATGTTCTTCAGACCCATCATCTGCAGAACCCATTCACTTCTTTGGGTTCTTGTTTGACATTTCAGGTAGAACGTGAGACTTAGAACCCAAACAATGAAGTCAATGATGTTTCAACATCCTGAGAACGTTTCACCTCATGAGACGTAAAACAATACAATAAAAATCCAAAGTGTCATGCTGTGACATCATCACTATGACGTCATTAGTGCTCTGATGTCACCACTGAATAAGTGTAGATGTTGGACAGGTGATCAGCAGGCCGCTCCACGACTTCCTAATCAATAAATCCTCGTTCACTTTGAACCTTTGTTTGGTTTCCACGCTGACGACCTCTAGAGCGGTTGGTTTCCACGGTGACGACCTCTAGAGCGGTTGGTTTCCACGGTGACGACCTCTGGAGCGGTTGGTTTCCACGCTGACAACCTCTAGAGCGGTTGGTTTCCACGGTGACGACCTCTGGAGCGGTTGGTTTCCACGCTGACGACCTCTGGAGCGGTTGGTTACCATGGTGACGACCTCTGGAGCGGTTGGTTCTGAGCTGATCGGGAACTAAGGAGAGTCCAGACACATTAAGGACAGAAACAGGAAGTCCACACGTTTAAACTTCTCGTTATTATTTCATCCGGAAAACAGACCACAGATAACCTGGTTAGTTTAGTGGACGAAGCAACACAAACATTAATAACATGAGATAGCAGCAGCTCGGCATTATGGGACGTGTAGTTGGATGTTGCTCAGTTAAAGGGACTACAGTGATGGACTACAGCTCCCAGCAGTGCTAGCTGATGCTACAACGAGGAGCCCGCTCGCTTCCCGTCAGACTTGCTGGTTTTAACCGAGAAGACGTAAACACTTTGAACCTGCTGGCTCTCTAACGGCGAGTTTAAGCCGCCATGTCGGACAAGACGGCGCCGCGCTGCCAGCTGAGGCTGGAGTGGATCCACGGCTACAGAGGACACCAGTGTCGGAACAACCTGTACTATACCGCCGGGAAGGAGGTGGTGTACTTCGTGGCTGGAGTGGGCGTGGTCTACAACACCCGAGAACACACCCAGAAGTTCTACCTGGGACACAACGATGACATCATCAGGTGAGGTGAAATACATTTCTAATGAAGACATCGACGTTCTGGAACGACGGCGGATTGCAGCTAATATTCAGAGAAAAAGTCAAACATTTATGAGAGATAAACATTTTCAAGGAACCAAATCGGAACGACTTCCCACTAGACTTCGCTTATCCATTCATCTATCTATCTACAGTGATTAGACCTATCCATTCATCTATCTATCTACAGTGATTAGACCTATCCATTCATCTATCTATCTACAGTGATTAGACCTATCCATTCATCTATCTATCTACAGTGATTAGACCTATCCATTCATCTATCTATCTACAGTGATTAGACCTATCCATTCATCTATCTATCTACAGTGATTTTTTTTTTGTGTTGTTTTTTTTTTGTGTTGTTTTTTTTTTGTGTTAGACCTATCCATTCATCTATCTATCTACAGTGATTAGGCCTACGGTACGGTTTGAGTCACATGGTTTGATGGGGGGGGGGGGGGGGTTGAGTCACATGGCCTGATGGGAGCTGACAGCCTGAGGGAAAACGCTGATGATGAAGATGAAGCTGCTGAGTCCTTCCCATCATGCTCGGCTCTACACGGCTCAGCTGGTTCTGAGAGGGGGTTCTGGTGGTTCATCCTCCCCGAGAGGGTGCTTACAAGACTTGTCTCTGTCTGTCTCTCTGTCTGTCTCCCTGTCTGTCTCTCTGTCCCTGTCTGTCTCTCTGTCTGTCTCTCTGTCCTGTCTGTCTCTCTGTCTGTCTCTCTGACTGTCTCTCTGTCTCTGACTGTCTCTCTGTCTGTCTCCCTGTCCCTGTCTGTCTCTCTGTCCCTGTCTGTCTCTCTGTCCCTGTCTGTCTCTCTGTCTGTCTCTCTGTCCCTGTCTGTCTCTCTGTCTGTCTCTCTGTCCCTGTCTGTCTCTCTGTCTGTCTCTCTGTCTGTCTCTCTGTCCCTGTCTGTCTCCCTGTCCCTGTCTGTCTCTCTGTCTGTCTCTCTGTCCCTGTCTGTCTCTCTGTCTGTCTCTCTGTCTGTCTCTCTGTCTCTCTGTCTGTCTCTCTGTCCCTGTCTGTCTCTCAGTCTGGCGATCCATCCCGATAAGGTCCAGGTGGCGACGGGTCAGGTGGGTAAAGACCCGTTCATCTGTATCTGGGACAGCTACTCCATGCAGACGGTGTCCATCCTGAGGGACGTCCACACGCACGGAGTGGCCTGTTTGGCCTTCGACTCTGACGGACAGGTCAGACAGACCCTGAGCCCGTTTGTTTATTCCTAATAATCAGTCTACATTAATGAAGATTAATATTCCTGTTTACATCCAGCCGTTCATATTCAGATTAACGTGAAAGGCCCCGGTGCCTCTATTGGGAACCCTTGAGGCCCAGGTTGTTGCCTTGAGGAGCTCCATGATATGATTACACTCTGGTCTGAGTGTGGTGGGCGGAGCTACATGTCACCTGGTTGGAGGAGGAAGTAAAACCAAGTGGATCGTACTCATCTCTGTTTGTTTCTTCTTTTCCAGCGGATGGTGTCTGTTGGTCTGGACGCCAAGAACACGTTGTGTGTCTGGGACTGGAGGAGAGGCCGAGTCCTCGCCATGGCAACCGGACACTCTGACAGAGTACGACTCTTCATTCAGTCACACCGACTCCATCTGTGTTTAACCCTCAGTGAAGTTTAATTTTCCCACCTTTGTTTTCTCTGTGGCACCTGGTACCTCTGGTACCTCTGGTACCTCTGGTACCTCTGGTACTTCTGGTAACTCTGGTACCTCTCATAACTCTGGTACCTCTGGTACCTTTGGTACCTCTGGTACTTCTCGTAACTCTGGTACCTCTCATAACTCTGGTACCTCTGGTACCTCTCGTAACTCTGGTACCTCTCATAACTCTGGTACCTCTGGTACTTCTCGTAACTCTGGTACCTCTGGTACCTCTCATAACTCTGGTACCTCTGGTACTTCTCGTAACTCTGGTACCTCTCATAACTCTGGTACCTCTGGTACTTCTCGTAACTCTGGTACCTCTCATAACTCTGGTACCTCTGGTACCTCTCATAACACTGGTACCTCTGGTACCTCTCATAACTCTGGTACCTCTGGTACCTCTC
Source organism: Ophiodon elongatus (assembly GCA_016806645.1). NCBI lineage: Eukaryota > Metazoa > Chordata > Actinopteri > Perciformes > Hexagrammidae > Ophiodon > Ophiodon elongatus. Next base: position 26,993 of record JACSYO010001462.1, read on the forward strand.
ATAACACTGGTACCTCTGGTACCTCTCGTAACTCAGGTACCTCTCGTAACTCAGGTACCTCTCGTAACTCTGGTACCTCTCATAACTCTGGTACCTCTCGTAACTCTGGTACCTCTCATAGCTCTGGTACCTCTCGTAACTCTGGTACCTCTCGTAACTCTGGTACCTCTGGTACCTCTCATAACACTGGTACCTCTGGTACCTCTCGTAACTCTGGTACCTCTCATAACTCTGGTACCTCTCGTAACTCTGGTACCTCTCATAACTCTGGTACCTCTGGTACCTCTCTACATCCTCTGGTACCTCTCGTAACTCTGGTACCTCTGGTACCTCTCATAACTCTGGTACCTCTGGTACCTCGTAACTCTGGTACCTCTCATAACTCTGGGAACTCTGGTACCTCTCATAACTCTGGTACCTCTGGTACACTCTCATAACTCTGGTACCTCTCGTAACTCTGGTACCTCATAACTCTAGTTGCCTCTGGTTAACTCTGGTACCTCTCGTAACTCTGGTACCTCTTGCTCTGAACTCTGGTAACTCTCATAACACTAGTAACACTAGTAACTCTGGTAACTGATAACTGGTAATTGGGGTAACTCTGGTTATGTGGCAACTCTAGTAACTCTGCTAACTCTAGTAGCTCTGCTAACTCTAGTAGCTCTGCTAACTCTAGTAACTGCTAACTCTAGTAGCTCTGCTAACTCTAGTAACTGCTAACTCTAGTAACTCTGCTAACTCTAGTAACTCTGCTAACTCTAGTAACTGCTAACTCTAGTAACTCTGCTAACTCTAGTAGCTCTGCTAACTCTAGTAACTGCTAACTCTAGTAGCTCTGCTAACTCTAGTAACTGCTAACTCTAGTAACTCTGCTAACTCTAGTAACTCTGCTAACTCTAGTAGCTCTGCTAACTCTAGTAACTGCTAACTCTAGTAACTCTGCTAACTCTAGTAGCTCTGCTAACTCTAGTAGCTCTGCTAACTCTAGTAACTCTGCTAACTCTAGTAGCTCTGCTAACTCTAGTAACTGCTAACTCTAGTAGCTCTGCTAACTCTAGTAACTGCTAACTCTAGTAGCTCTGCTAACTCTAGTAGCTCTGCTAACTCTAGTAACTCTGCTAACTCTAGTAGCTCTGCTAACTCTAGTAACTCTGCTAACTCTAGTAGCTCTGCTAACTCTAGTAGCTCTGCTAACTCTAGTAACTCTGCTAACTCTGGTTTTGAAAGGCGCTATAGATATACTTTCTTTCCTGCAGATCTTTGATGTGGCCTGGGATCCATTTCAGTCCAACCGTCTGGTGAGCTGTGGAGTCAAACACATCAAGGTGAGACAGACACAGTTTGACGCATAATTTGAATCAATTTGATAATTCAGCACTCGATGAGTTGTTTGGTTTTAACAAGGTTGTTTGTTTTTCCGAATGCTTGATTAAGAAAAATAACTGAATTTATCCAGAGGGAAATTGCTGTACAGCAGTTTTAATACAAAGAAAAGTTCAAATATAAGAACCTACAATAACAATAAGGTACAAATCTATAATATATACCGCGACAGTCAGGTTAACAGTTGGGATCATGAGATCTAAACAGGTTAACAGTAGGGATCATGAGATCTAAACAGGGATCATGAGATCTAAACAGGGATCATGAGATCTAAAGAGGTTAACAGTAGGGATCATGAGATCTAAACAGGGATCATGAGATCTAAACAGGGATCATGAGATCTAAACAGGGATCATGAGATCTAAACAGGTTAACAGTAGGGATCATGAGATCTAAACAGGTTAACAGTAGGGATCATGAGATCTAAACAGGGATCATGAGATCTAAACAGGTTAACAGTAGGGATCATGAGATCTAAACAGGTTAACAGTAGGGATCATGAGATCGAAACAGGGATCATGAGATCTAAACAGGTTAACAGTAGGGATCATGAGATCTAAACAGGGATCATGAGATCTAAACAGGTTAACAGTAGGGATCATGAGATCTAAAATAGGGATCATGAGATCTAAACAGGTTAACAGTAGTGATCATGAGATCTAAACAGGGATCATGAGATTTAAACAGGTTAACAGTAGTGATCATGAGATCTAAACAGGGATCATGAGATCTAAACAGGTTAACAGTAGTGATCATGAGATCTAAACAGGGATCATGAGATCTAAACAGGTTAACAGTAGGGATCATGAGATCTAAACAGGTTAACAGTAGGGATCATGAGATCTAAACAGGGATCATGAGATCTAAACAGGTTAACAGTAGTGATCATGAGATCTAAACAGGTTAACAGGGATCATGAGATCTAAACAGGGATCATGAGATCTAAACAGGGATCATGAGATCTAAACAGGTTAACAGTAGTGATCATGAGATCTAAACAGGGATCATGAGATCTAAACAGGTTAACAGTAGGGATCATGAGATCTAAACAGGTTAACAGTAGGGATCAGTCAGTGCTGTTTCCTATAGATATGTCCAGTATCAGATCTGGAGTATAAGTAGTGTAAAAGTACATGATACAGAATCATCGTGTCCCGTGAGTCCGGAGTTGATTTGAAGTGATAAAATATTGTTATTGTGTGTCTGTTTATGTTTTGATCATAAATGACGTGTCTGAAAGGACAATAATCAGAATGATTGTTTGTGTCTGTAGTTCTGGACTCTGTGTGGGAACGCCCTGACTCCGAAGAGAGGCATCTTTGGGAAGGCGGGCGACCTGCAGACCATCCTGTGTGTCTCTGCAGCCAAAGAGGAGCTGACGTACTCCGGAGCTCTGAACGGAGACGTGTACGTGTGGAGAGGAATCACTCTGCTGCGGACCGTCCAGGCTGCACACGGGGTGAGGACTCAGCGCTACCTCCTCCCTCCTGGAGGAACCCTCCTGGAGGAGCCCTCCTATAGGAACCCTCCTGTAGTAACTCTTCTGGAGGAACCCTCCTGGAGGAGCCCTCCTGGAGTAACCATCCTGTAGTAACCCTCCTGTAGTAACCCTCCTGTAGTAACCCTCCTGTAGTAACCCTCCTGGAGGAACCCTCCTGTAGTAACCCTCCTGGAGGAACCCTCCTGTAGTAACCCTCCTGTAGTAACCCTCCTGGAGGAACCCTCCTGTAGTAACCCTCCTGGAGGAACCCTCCTGTAGTAACCCTCCTGTAGTAACCCTCCTGGAGGAACCCTCCTGGAGGAACCCTCTTGGAGTAACCCTCCTGGAGTAACCCTCCTGTAGGAACCCTCCTGTAGGAACCCTCCTGTAGTAACCCTCCTGTAGGAACCCTCCTGGAGGAGCCCTCCTGTAGGAACCCTCTTGGAGTAACCCTCCTGTAGGAACCCTCCTGGAGGAGCCCTCCTGTAGTAACCCTCTTGGAGTAACCCTCCTGTAGGAACCCTCCTGGAGGAACCCTCCTGTAGTAACCCTCCTGGAGGAACCCTCCTGGAGGAATCCTGTTGGAGTAACCCTCCTGTAGGAACCCTCCTGTAGGAACCCTCCTGGAGTAACCCTCCTGGAGGAACCCTCCTGTAGGAACCCTCCTGGAGGAACCCTCTTGGAGTAACCCTCCTGTAGTAACCCTCCTGTAGGAACCCTCCTGTAGTAACCCTCTTGGAGTAACCCTCCTGGAGTAACCCTCCTGTAGGAACCCTCCTGTAGTAACCCTCTTGGAGGAGCCCTCCTGTAGGAACCCTCTTGGAGTAACCCTCCTGTAGGAACCCTCCTGGAGGAGCCCTCCTGTAGTAACCCTCCTGGAGGAACCCTCCTGTAGTAACCCTCTTGGAGGAGCCCTCCTGTAGGAACCCTCTTGGAGTAACCCTCCTGTAGGAACCCTCCTGGAGGAGCCCTCCTGTAGTAACCCTCCTGGAGGAACCCTCCTGGAGGGAACACTCTTGGAGTAACCCTCCTGTAGGAACCCTCCTGGAGGAACCCTCCTGTAGGAACCCTCCTGTAGTAACCCTCCTGGAGGAACCCTCCTGTAGTAACCCTCCTGTAGTAACCCTCTTGGAGGAACCCTCCTGGAGGAACCCTCCTGTAGTAACCCTCCTGTAGTAACCCTCCTGGAGGAACCCTCCTGTAGTAACCCTCCTGGAGTAACCCTCCTGTAGTAACCCTCTTGGAGTAACCCTCCTGGAGGAACCCTCCTGGAGGAACCCCCCCTGCATCACAAACACTGTCATGGCTTCATGGTTCTTACCTTAGCAGTCAGACTCATTGTGGAGAGACAGACTGTGAGATAGATAGAACACCAACAAAGCGAGAGAGAGTCAAGTCACTCTGCAGTGTTTTGTGATCAGAATAATCTCAGAACACATTCTTATCTGTAAGATAATTAGTCAGCACATGGACTGATTCTGAATCTCAACTCATCTCAACTCAAAAGGTAAAAAGAAACTTTCTCCTCGTTCTGGATTCATTGTCAGCAGATTCATTGGCGGCTTCACTGGATGTCCTTAATGTCTCATACGACCCCAAAATTATGATAGAGATGGTCAGTTTGTAACACGATGACGGTGAGAAGCAGCCGGGCTGATGGGGATTGTTGTTTCTCTGTCACGTGTTGTTCAGGCGGGGATCTTCAGCATGCACTCCTGTGAGGAAGGGTTCGCCACGGGAGGACGAGACGGCTGCATCCGACTGTGGGACGTCGACTTCAAACCAATCACCAAGATCGACCTGCGAGAGGCCGAGCAGGGGTACAAAGGTCTGTTCTCTGTTATCAAAGAGGAGCCTCACAAAGGCATCTCAAACCACATGAGACTTACTTCTGCTGACGAGTAGTTAGTAAGAAATGTATCTTATAAAAAGGAAATTAATGATTGATCAGCGTTTTGGTTGGACAGCAGCAAAGTGACTGACTATGTGATGAAGTTACACCTTTGGTCGGTCCAGTGTGGGAGTTTCCCCGCTGGCTGTTCCTGTTTCCTGTTTCAGTCAGGTGTGTTTCCTGTTTCAGTCAGGTGCGTTTCCTGTTTCAGTCAGGAGCGCTTCCTGTTTCAGTCAGGTGCGTTTCCTGTTTCAGTCAGGTGCGTTTCCTGTTTCAGTCAGGAGCGTTTCCTGTTTCAGTCAGGTGCGCTTCCTGTTTCAGTCAGGTGCGCTTCCTGTTTCAGTCAGGTGCGCTTCCTGTTTCAGTCAGGTGTGTTTCCTGTTTCAGGTTTGTCGATCCGCAGTGTTTGCTGGAAGGCCGACAGGATCCTGGCGGGGACGCAGGACAGTGAGATCTTCGAGGTCATGGTGCGAGAGCGCGACAAACCGGTTCTGCTGATGCAGGGTCACAGCGAGGGCGAGCTGTGGGCGCTGGACCTGCACCCCAAACAACCGGTCGCCGTCACGGGGAGCGACGACCGCTCTGTCAGGTCGGTCTGACCCACCAATACCGCCAGGCTGCTAACCCTTTAAGTTCCCCCTCACCTGTCTGTCTCTCCCCTGTCTGTCTCTCAGGCTGTGGAGTCTTCCTGACCACACTCTGCTGGCTCGCTGTAATATGGAGGAATCTGTCCGCAGTGTTTCCTTCAACAACGATGGCTCTCAACTTGCTCTGGGCATGAAGGACGGATCCTTCACTGTGCTGCGTGTCAGGTGACCTCCCTAAGGATGGTGTTGATAGTAAACTAGTTCATCCAGTCGTGTCATATCTGGGATTAAACACCATGGATGTTTTTAACCAACCAAACAGTTACATTGGTTAGCCTGCAAGTTGTCTTGAACGTAGATCCTAAAGAGTTGATGTAGTAGTTCATCCAGGAGGCTAATTCCTCCACAACCCTGTTGGTACACTTGGCTGCATGGTTGCCATAGTTTGGGACCTGTGCTCAGTTCCTCACCAGAAACACTTCTGACGTGACAATTTATTGCCATTTGTTCAAAACCTCCGATTAAGATTTAATTTAATTTGCTGAGGAACTTGAGGTAACAAGCTTTTTTTCTACAGGGACATGACGGAGGTTGTGCACATCAAGGACAGGAAGGAAGTCATACATGAGCTGAAGTTTTCCCCAGATGGTTCCTTCCTGGCGGTGGGATCAAACGATGGGATGGTGGACGTCTACGCCGTCGCTCAGCGTTACAAGAAGATGGGCGAGTGCAGCCGCTCCACCTCCTTCATCACCCACCTGGACTGGTCGGTCGATAGCCGCTTCCTGCAGACCAACGACGGCACCGGAGAGCGGCTCTTCTACAGGATGCCAGGTACCTTCTGACTGAGGCTCCAACTGTTTACTTTGACATCATTGTCCCAGAGGGATTCAAGTAGTACTTTGGGACTTACTAGACTGGGGACTTGACCTAAGACACATCCATCAAGACTTAGGACTTGCCTTAGGACTTATCTTTCTAGACCGGGACCTGATTTGGGACTTACCTGTCCAGACCGTTCTTATGTCTCCAAAACCCCCGACCTTCTGACCTCTTGAATCCTCCTGTGTCCTGCAGCGGGGAAGCTGGTTCCTAAAGAGGAGGCAAAGGGGATCCACTGGATGACATGGACAGGTGTCATCGGTCCAGAGGTGAACGGCATCTGGCCCAAATACTCCAACGCCACCAACGTGAACTCTGTGGATGCCAACTACAGCAGCGCCGTGCTGGTGACCGGAGACGACCTCGGCCTTGTCAAACTCTTCAGATTCCCCTGCCTCAAGAAAGGTGGGTGTCTTCAACGAACCCAGACACCTTTTTAACTATCTTGAGACCCCCATCCCCCTCCTTTAGCGGAACATCAGTCTCATCTTGTAATTCCAGTTGAGTCATGAGTTCTTTCTGGCTGCTCCTCTGTTTTACTCTGTAAACTCTCTGCGTCTTCTTCCTCCAACAGGGGCCAAATTCAAGAAGTACATCGGTCACTCTGCCCATGTGACAAATGTCCGTTGGTCCAACGACCTGCAGTGGGTCGTCAGCACCGGCGGAGCCGACCACGCTGTCTTCCAGTGGAGGTTCCTGCCTGAGGGCGTCATGAACGGTGTCCTGGAGCCCCTCCTCCAAGGTAACGCCCTCATTTACTCCTGGAGCCCCTCCTCCAAGGTAACGCCCTCATTTACTACTGGAGCCCCTCCTCCAAGGTAACGCCCTCATTTACTCCTGGAGCCCCTCCTCCAAGGTAACGCCCTCATTTACTCCTGGAGCCCCTCCTCCAAGGTAACGCCCTCATTTACTCCTGGAGCCCCTCCTCCAAGGTAACGCCCTCATTTACTACTGGAGCCCCTCCTCCAAGGTAACGCCCTCATTTACTACTGGAGCCCCTCCTCCAAGGTAACGCCCTCATTTACGACAGTATTGCTCTGACATCGTACCTGGAATGACGGGATGAACCAACTCCGTCTCAATGGGGGACAATTTAACCCTCCGAGGACCAGACTGGAATCCTTTGGTTCCATTTGTTATCCTTAAATCACTATCTGTGACAGTATTGTTTATCCTAAGTTTACCATCTGCAAATTACTATTTATGACTCCCTTAAATCACCATTGTTATCCCAGAACTGTTATCTGTAAATAATAAATAAACGTCATGACACGGACCGTGTATGTCATCTGTAAACACAAACAAATAGTAAAGATTAGTTATCATTCATTTGTTATCCCTAAACTTCTATTACCAGCCACTATCTGTGCACCATTTGTATACTTATTTGTCCTCCCTAGATTACCATACAGCCCCAGAATCACCACCAACACATAATTAATTATCCTTGATTCAAAATCGTTAAATTACCATAACTCCACTCCCACTGTTGTCTTTACTACAAGTCATCCATTTGGGGGGGGAATTATTATAATGTTTAATTCAACATTTGTTATCCCTAAGTCCCGCCCTTTTTACAATACTGTGTCATATTCAGTAAACACTGACTGACCATTTATTAGTATTATTGCCTGTAAACCTGATGTCTGACATACGTTTACTCTTAAACACCGGTTGTTTTCCTACATTGCTATTGGTTATCCCTTAAGAGAAACACAGATACATCTTCCCGGTTTACTGAGAAACAGAAATGTGTGTATATATATATATATATATATATATATG
>JACSYO010001463.1:0-40000 GCA_016806645.1 Ophiodon elongatus
TATATGTATATATATGCCCCCTGGTACCCTTTAATTATCTTTCACATGTAAATCCATGTTCGCCTTACAGACTTTAAAGATTGATTTAAATCACTTTAACACCAGTTCAAGGTTTCCTTCCCACATGAGCTCCTCCCACTTCCTGTTGCTGTGTCTCCTCCAGCTGAGCGGGAGGCCGTCCAGCGGGACGGAGCCGGAGACGGAGACGGGGCCATGGGGCCGCCGGGGGTCTCGAGCTCCGTCGGCCGGACCTTCGTGGAGGTGCTGAGCGAGAAGTACAGCCCGGACAACTTCCCCCTCCGCAGGGGGCCCGGCATGGGGGTGGTGGTGGTCCCCACCGCGGCCCCTCAGGGCTCCCCGATGAAAGGTGAGCTGCAGGTCAGGTAGAGGTCACCTTAAAGACTGCCCCCACCACGCCTGGCGGCCCCTCATCTGGTAGCCCCCCCCACTGCTTACGTCTGGTACCCCCCCCTCTTCTACCCCCCCCCTCTCCCCCCCCCTCCAGACCGTCTGAACATGCCCACCATTCTGGTGCTGAACAGCTGTGGGATCAGCAGAGCTGGAGACCAGGTGGAGATCGCCGCCTTCTGCGCCCACGTCATCGAGCTGGACCTGTCTCACAACCAGCTGCAGGACTGGAGAGAGGTGTCTCCATCATGTCTCCATCATGTCTCCATCATGTCTCCATCATGTCTCCATCATTTCTCCATCATGTCTCCATCATGTCATCGTGTCTCCATCGTGTCTCCATCGTGTCTTCATCTTGTCTCCATCGTGTCTCCATCGTGTCTCCATCTTGTCTCCATCTTGTCTCCATCGTGTCTTCATCGTGTCTCCATCGTGTCTCCATCATGTCTCCATCATGTCTTCATCATGTCTTCATCATGTCTCCATTGTGTCTCCATCATGTCTTCATCTTGTCTCCATCATGTCATCATGTCTTCATCATGTCTTCATCATGTCTCCATGTCTTCTCATGTCATCTTGTCTCCATCGTGTCTCCATCGTGTCTTCATCGTGTCTCCATCATGTCTCCATCTTGTCTCCATCATGTCTTCATCTTGTCTTCATCGTGTCTCCATCATGTCTTCATCTTGTCTCCATCATGTCTTCATCTTGTCTCCATCATGTCTCCATCTTGTCTTCATCTTGTCTCCATCGTGTCTCCATCATGTCTTCATCTTGTCTCCATCGTGTCTTCATCGTGTCTCCATGTCTTCATCATGTCTCCATCGTGTCTTCATCATGTCTTCATCATGTCTCCATGTCTTCATCATGTCTTGTCTCCATGGTGTCTCCATCATGTCTTCATCATGTCTTCATCGTGTCTCCATCGTGTCTCCATCTTGTCTCCATCATGTCTTCATCATGTCTTCATCTGTCTCCATGTCTTCATCATGTCTTCTGTCTCCATCATGTCTTCATCATGTCATGTCTTCATCATGTCTCCATGGTGTCTTCATCATGTCTTCATCATGTCTCCATGTCTTCATCATGTCATCATGTCTCCATGGTGTCTCCATCATGTCTTCATCATGTCTTCATCATGTCTCCATCGTGTCTCCATCTTGTCTCCATCATGTCTTCATCATGTCTTCATCATGTCTCCATCATGTCTTCATCATGTCTCCATGTCTTCATCATGTCTTGTTTCATCATGTCTCCATGTCTCCATGGTGTCTCCATCGTGTCTTCATCATGTCTTCATGGTGTCTTCATCATGTCTTCATCATGTCTCCATGTCTTCATCATGTCATCATGTCTCCTGTTCGTATCCATGTCGTGTCTCCTCTGTTATCATCTTCATCGTGTCTCCATGTCTCCATGGTGTCTCCATCGTGTCTCCATCATGTCTTCATCATGTCTTCATCATGTCTCCATTGTTCCATCATCTTCATCATGTCATCATGTCTTCATCATGTCTTAATCATGTCTTCGTGTCTCCATGGTGTCTCCATCATGTCTTCATCGTGTCTTCATCGTGTCTCTATTGTATTTTATTCATTCCATCATGTCTTCATCTTGTCTCCATCATGTCTTCATCTTGTCTTCATCGTGTCTCCATCATGTCTTCATCTTGTCTCCATCATGTTTCTTCATCATCCTCTGTTTTTTTTTTGTTTGTCTCCATCGTGTCTTCATCGTGTCTCCATGTCTTCATCATTGTCTCCATGGTGTCTTCATCTTGTCTTCATCAGTCTTCTGTCTTCATCATTGGTTCTCCATGGTGTCTCCATCATGTCTTCATCATGTCCCATCGTGTCTTCATCATGTGTCCATGTGTTTGTTTATCATGTCCTCCATGGTGTCTTCATCATGTCTTCATCATGTCTTCATCGTGTCTCCATCGTGTCTCCATCGTGTCCATCTTGTCTTCATCTGTCTCCATGTCTCCATCATGTCTTCATCTTGTCTCCATCGTGTCTTCATCGTGTCTCCATGTCTTCATCATGTCTCATCGTGTCTTCATCATGTCTTCATCATGTCTCCATGTCTTCATCATGTCATCATGTCTCCATGGTGTCTCCATCATGTCTTCATCATGTCTTCATCGTGTCTCCATCGTGTCTCCATGGTGTCTCCATCATGTCTTCATCATGTCTTCGTGTCTCCATCATGTCTTCATCATGTCTTCGTGTCTCCATCATGTCTTCATCATGTCATCATGTCTTCATCGTGTCTCCATCGTGTCTTCATCATGTCTTCATCATGTCTTCATCATGTCTTCATCATGTCATCATGTCTTCATCTTGTCTCCATCGTGTCTCCATGTCTTCATCGTGTCTCCATCATGTCTCCATCGTGTCTTCATCGTGTCTCCATCGTGTCTCCATCATGTCTTCATCATGTCTCCATCATGTCTCATCATGTCATCATGTCTCCATCATGTCTTCATCATGTCTTCATCATGTCATCATGTCTTCATCATGTCTTCATCATGTCTCCATCATGTCATCATGTCATCATGTCTTCATCATGTCTCCATCATGTCTCCATCATGTCTTCATCATGTGTTCATCTCCATGTTTATGTTTATTATGACCTTTACTTATGTTTTCATAGAAAAGCAATATAACACTAAATACGATAAAATAATAATGAATAAATTAATAATGAATACATAATTATTTATTTATAAATAAATATGTATCAATAAAAATAACTTTGTTTATATAGCACAATTAACAAACAATTACACGATTAAAAATCTACACAAGGTAATAATAAATAAATATGAGTAAATACATAAATATTATTAATAATAATAACTTTATTTATATTGCACCTTTAAAAGCAAAAACAAAATAACAGAACAGTGACTGTTATAAGACTAAGGTAAAATTTAAACACTGATAAAACAGTATAATATGTGAAACAATAAAAAAATCAACACAATAATAATAACAATAAATAAGTAAATATATATATATTTTTAAATAAATAATAACAAAAATATATATACAAATAGAAAATATATAAATAGAAATAAGGACAGTATCTGATTCCTCTGTGAGATATTAAGAGCCACACTGTTGCTCATCATAAAGAGTCATTAAGTTGTATTTGTGCTGATGAGATTCTAATAACCAGTAAATATCTGAAGTCCAAAGACTGAAATCAATCGTCTAGTTTTCTGTGTTTTTCAAAGTAAATTGTGTTGTTTCCAGATCAGTAAGATCGTGTCCAACATCCCCAACCTGGATTTCCTGAACCTGAGCTCCAACCCGCTGACGGGACGTCTGGACCCGCGATGCGCCGCCGGCTTCTCGCGGGTCCACCGCCTCGTCCTCAACAACACCCGGGTGTCCTGGGACACGGTGCTGCTGCTCACCAGGGCGATCACGGAGTGAGACGACCTTTTGGTTTTTAACTCCCACGACGCGTCTCCTTTCAGACTCTCCTTATTTTACTTCTTTGTCTGTTTACGTCTGTAGATTTCTACTAAATCCACCAGAAGTCACCATTACATAAGGCCTCATTTGATATCTTAACATAACATTTCAGAACACTTCTAATACAATAAATACTCATCTTAATGTCAGTAATGAACTGGTAAAGTTTCATGTTGATATCTGTTAGTTAATTGTTTTTCCCTATTCACCTGCAGAGTCTTCAAAATGTCTGTAATTTAACTAAACATCTGTTATATATGTAATAATAATATATATATAATATATATTATTATTATATATATAATATATTATTATTATATATAAAATATATAATATATAATATAATATATATTATAATTATATATTATATATTATAATATATTATATATATTATTATATATAAAATATATTTTTATTATTATATATATATATACATATAATATATAATATATATATATATAATATTTATTTATATTTATATATATATATATATATATATATATTATAATAAATATAATATATTATTATATTGTTATTATTATATATGTATATTATATATATTATTATTATATATATAATATATAATATATATATATATATATAATATATATATAAATATATATATATATATATATATTATAATATATATATATATATATATTATAATATATATATATATATATATAATATACAATAAATATGTATATAAATATTTAAAAAATCTGTTGGGACTAAGGACTCCGCTCCCTTCACCTCCTTCCTCCGTCCTCCTGTTGCTCTGCAGGCTGGAGGAGTTGTTCCTGGGCCTTAACGAGTACCGTGAGGTGGTCGCCTCCAGCGTCGTCTGCCCCACCGTGCGGCTGCTCCACGTCACCGACAACAGCCTGCAGGACTGGGCCGAGGTCCGCAAGATCGGCCCCATGTTCCCCGGCCTGGACACGCTGGTCATGGCCAACAACAACCTGGACTCCATCCAGGACAGCGAGGACATCCTGCGGCGGCTCTTCCCCAAACTACGCAGCTTCAACCTGAGCAACTCAGGTCGGGACATGTTTTTATTTTACCTTCACATTTCTAACAAAATAGAACATTCCCTGATATACGAATATTAATAAGAGGGGGACATTTAAAAAAAATGATATATACAATAGCGGCGTGTCCAGCGGTGTTTGAGGAGGACGATGGACACAAAACGGAGGACTTTCCTTTTCTTATTAATGATTATTTATGTTCTGCTCAACCATTGTGACGTTCACACAGAAACTGTAAAGGAACAAAAACCTAAATGTCTCCAGTACGACGGAGACTTCAGCCGTGAGAACAGAACACAAGGAAACAGGAAACGAGAGAGAGACGTGTGTTGATCACATCTAGTGATCCATAATCTAGTAAATTACATTTAATGAGAGAGAGACAGAGGAGAGACAGAGAGAGAGAGGGAGAGAGAGAGAGACAGAGAGAGAGAGAGACGGCGAGAGAGAGAGAGAGAGACAGAGAGAGAGAGGGAGAGAGAGAGAGACAGAGAGAGAGAGAGAGACAGAGAGAGAGAGAGACAGAGAGAGAGAGAGACGGCGAGAGAGAGAGAGCGAGAGAGAGAGAGACAGAGAGAGCGAGAGAGAGAAGAACTTAAGTATCAAACACAACCTTTTATTATTAAAGAGTACTAGAATACTTTCTGTTACTAAGCAACCAATCTACTCCCTGTTTAAACCGGCACAAATATGAAACAATGATGAGCGCCCGTGTGGACGTAGACGTAGTGTTAGTGACCCGTGATGGTTCAATCCACAATGATTTAACGTAACAGCTTATTATCACCAGCGTCCTAAAAGCTTTGAGTTATTTGTGGAGCATCGCCACAGATTCCATCTCTTCTGGTTTCAGGATCTGTTTTCTATTTTTAGAGCTCTGTTCAGAGACTGCGTCGCCTGAGGCTCAGAAAAAAGATGTTTCCACTGGCTACTCGTCGTGGATGCCGCTCCGATACTAGTTATTGATCATTGATGATCCGTATCAACAGACACAGATCCCTCTGTTGTTTGATTACAGCAGCTCGTCCCAAAAATAATGTCAACACTGAAGTCAGAAAACCATCACAAAATACTAAATGTTATACTTTTACTTTGTTACAGTAATTTATAGTGTTTCTTTCTTTATAAAAACACACAATTCAAACGATAAGGAAATAAAAGATATCATTTTTATAGTCCGTCCTTCGTGTTAATGAAGTCTAATAACAAGGATCCAGATCATTTATTTTTTGCCACCGTATAAAACATTATTTCAAAACTTCTAAATGTTATACCTTTGCTTTGTTATAATAATTTATAGTGTTTTTTTTCTCATAAGAACACAGAAAAGGTTGTATTTTATGGATTAAAACACATTCATTCTTGGTGTTAATGAAGTGTAATGGAACCTCTGCTGGTCCTCCGTTAGCGGTACTGCTAACGTTACTAGCTCTCCTCCTGTTGGTTCTCCGTTAGCGGTGCTGCTAACGTTACTAGCTCTCCTCCTGTTGGTTCTCCGTTAGCGGTGCTGCTAACGTTACTAGCTCTCCTCCTGTTGGTTCTCCGTTAGCGGTGCTGCTAACGTTACTAGCTCTCCTCCTGTTGGTTCTCCGTTAGCGGTGCTGCTAACGTTACTAGCTCTCCTCCTGTTGGTTCTCCGTTAGCGGTGCTGCTAACGTTACTAGCTCTCCTCCTGTTGGTTCTCCGTTAGCGGTGCTGCTAACGTTACTAGCTCTCCTCCTGCTGGTTCTCCGTTAGCGGTGCTGCTAACATTACTAGCTCTCCTCCTGTTGGTTCTTCATTAGTGGTGCTGCTAAAGTTACTAGCTCTCCTCCTGTTGGTTCTCCGTTAGCGGTGCTGCTAACGTTACTAGCTCTCCTCCTGCTGGTTCTCCGTTAGCGGTGCTGCTAGCGTTACTAGCTCTCCTCCTGTTGGTTTTCCGTTAGCGGTGCTGCTAACGTTACTAGCTCTCCTCCTGCTGGTTCTCCGTTAGCGGTGCTGCTAACGTTACTAGCTCTCCTCCTGTTGGTTCTCCGTTAGCGGTGCTGCTAACGTTACTAGCTCTCCTCCTGTTGCTTTAAACACTGATTGGTTGTTTACAAAGTCACATGATCAGAGATCAGAGACTAGAGACACATCATGATGTCCTGATCACATGTTTACTGATCACATGATGTCCTGATCACATGTGCTACGTCTCGTGTCGTCAGGTTTCAACCGATGGGAGGACATTGAGAAGCTCAACTTCTTCCCCAAGCTGGAGGAGGTGCGTCTGAAGGGCATCCCTCTGCTGCAGACCTACACCAACGCGGAGCGACGCAAGCTCATGATCGCACAGTGAGTCCCGAGCACACGATGAGCCGGGTTCACCGTCTGAGGGCCGGTTCCCTCAGATCCTCCGGTTCTTCTCCTCCAGCTGTTCCACGAAGCAGAACAGATGCATTTGGTGACGCTGCTTTTAGCCGTTTTGCTCCAACAGCCTTCAAGAGGGTCCGAGACGAGCAGAACAATATTTATGTTTTTAAACAGAAACTAAAAATCTATTCAGTCAGGCTTCTTTCCTTAATTTTATGTTTTTTATTATTATTATTGTTTATTCTAAAGTCTAATTTTATGCTTTTTATTATTGTTTATTATAAAGTCTAATTTTATGTTTTTTAATTATTATTGTTTATTATAGTCTAATTTTACGTTTTTTATTATTGTTTATTATAAAGTCTAATTTTATGTTTTTTATTATTATTGTTTATGATAAAGTCTAATTTTATGTTTTTTATTATTATTGTTTATTATAAAGTATAATTTTATGTTTTTTATTATTGTTTATTATAAAGTCTTTATAAAGTAAACTTTTATGGGTTTTATTATTATTGTTTATTATGACGTCTGATTTTATGGGTTTTATTATTATTGTTTATTATAAAGTCTAATTTTACGTTTTTTATTCTTATTGTTTATTATGACGTCTGATTTTACGGTTTTATTATTATTGTTTATTCAGTTAACACAGAGTTGTATTTAATTCGTTTATTTTTCTTTAATTTGGTGTGCATCTTTTCTTTCCATTTTCCTCTTGTCAATCATTTAAAAAGCACTTTTGAATCACATTTGATTTGCTTGAAAGTTGGTAAATAAATAAATTTGGTTGGTTGATGGATGGATGGATGGATGGATAGAGTCACTGCTGTGTGTGCTTCCCCTCAGGCTGCCTGCTATATCGCAGCTGAATGGCAGCGTGGTGAGTGAATGTGAGCGAGAGGATGCAGAGAGGTTCTTCATCCGTTACCACGTGGACTACCCCGAGGAGGAGCTGCCCTACAGGTACGCCGTCACCTGGATCTGTCTCGGTGGAGCGATATCGGCCGTAGAGATGTCGGCCTTCAGTGTAGTGGAACCAGATTTCACTCGGCCTATTTGGTGCCCAAATACATGTGAAAGACCTGGTGTGGGGTTTCATAGGAAGGTTAGCGTGAATCTAATCACAGACGAGAGACAAAGATTTAAAAGTTAAAGGCGTCTTCCTCTGAGTTATTACAGCTTGCAAATGTGTTGTTTGTTCCGAGTGACCTGTAGTTCCCGTATACTGGAGAGAAGGCCGACATCTCCAACACTCAGCAACTCACACCAAAACAATCTAGAGCAGAGGTCTTCAACAGGTGGTCCGCGACCCCTAGGGGGTCCGTGGAGGTACTACAGGGGGTCGTGAAATCTTTGGTTGATTAGACAATTTTTCATATTTTTTTCCCCCAATTTAAATGTCTTTAAATCCACATTAACATGAATCCAACGTATTGTAGCAAATGGATAAATAGAGGCAGAAGATGTTATCTTTCAGTACATAAAAATAAATATATAAAAATAAAAAGGTAAATTTGAATAGCTTGTGTGCATGTTTATCATGCAGCTGACAGACAATGTTGATATCATTGGTATCAGCTGATGAGGTGTGTTTATAAACAGACAGTGGCTCGGCCACCCTACTCACTGGACCTTCAGATGTTTAAAATAAAAACATGTTTAAAATAAAAACATGAACATATGAACCTGTGTATTATTTGAAAAGCTTAGTATTGAATGCACAATAACAAGGTATGTTTATACATGGCACTGGGCCCAGTTTAATATGAAACACAATGTTATACAATATATATATATATATATATATATAGTAGGGGTCCCTGGTTCATCGCTCTACCAGTGTGGGGCCCTTGGCCTGAACAACGTTGAAGACCCCTGCTCTAGACCGATGAAAGACTCTCGGGTAAGAGGACTGATATGTGAACTATCCCTTTATGATCCTCAGATACCACTCTCTGGTCACCAAGTACGGGAAGCTGGAGCCGCTGGCTGAGATCGACCTCCGACCTCGCTACCGGGCCCTGGTGGAGGTTCACTGTGAGGACAAAGTGGAGCAGGTGTGTTGGGAAAAAACACTTTCCAATCCCGTTGAGTGTCTTTGAGTAATTGTCGTTCTTGCACGGCGTCCTTGACCCCCCCCCCCTCCCCCTTACTTTTGTCTATTTGGTGCACGAAGGACATATTTAATATAATCGTGAATGTGACCCTAATAGATAAATGTTCAATTGGTTCAGTGGTTCACGATGAGTCCACGAAACCTTCCGTTGGGAAAGTCCAATCAATCCAACGCGTCGTGTGACCCCACACAGGGTTTTGACAAATCCTCTCTCGAAGATGCACATCTGTATTCAGTCAGATGTGGAAACGGTAACATAACAAACCCTCTCACGTCTAAAGGCCGTCTGTCAGAAGAGTTTTGAGTCACAGACTACACTAAAACCAAGACTAAAAAACTTCAGATAATATTAAACATGTTTGATTTTATCAGAACGTCAAGAAGAGAAAAGGTTTTTGACCACGTCTTACAAAACAGTCCAGATCACAGGAGTACACAACTCCAGCAAAAGACTGGGAAGAGATTTATTTGTATTTTTTATGAATGAAATGTTGTGTGAGTGCACTATAATGTATGGCCAGTGTCATGTCTGCAACCATTCTTCGTAAAGCCTCCGTGTGAGAGGTGGGTTCTGTGTCTGAAGCTGTTGTCTCTGGTTCAGCTGAGCATCCGGTTGGACCAGACGGTGGCGGAGCTGAAGAAGCAGCTGACCCGGGTGGTGCAGCTGTCCACCAGCAGCATGAGGATCTACTACATCGACAAGTGCGGCGCCTTCGGCCCGGAGGAATTGAAGTACAACACCCGGGCGGTCCACTCCTACAGCATCCAGGACGGCGACGAGATCCTGGTGGTGCCCAAGACCAAGAGACCCGCTGGCGTCCAGCTGGGCGTTTAGAGCGACTCTCTGATTGATTAATTGGATTATTTGTTGATTGGTTAACCGAACGCCACAAAATAATTGGAAAATGGAGCAGCTTGGTGGACTGCAGCGGGCTGCTGGGAGGCTGGAGACGCAGCCATCGTGTCTTTTATTTAGTTCAGCTTTTTGTTTTTGAGGGAGCATCCACCAGAGGTAAGGAGACAAACCTGCCACGCTAGGAAACAGGCCGAGGGAGCGACTCGCAGTCGGCTAGCAGCTTTAGCGGGAGCTGAGGGCGCCGCTCCACCAGCAGAGCTTCGCTGCAGCTCCGTCTCTTATACTCGGCATGACCCATCGCACCTGAAGGCGAGCATCCAACGCCAGCGGCCCATTGCCAAAAACCACCCCGATTAGCGGTGAGTGGAAGTGGGCACAAGATCAGGAAGAGCAGCAGTTGTTGAAGGATAAATCCTGCATGAAACACTGTTGAATGCTGGAAGCATTTCTGGGTCCATTTTGTTGTACGTGGTGTTTTTTTAATTTTTTCTGTATTTCCGTTGCTGATTGCCAAAGTTAGAAGATGCTGCATCACATTCAGATCGTGTGACAAAACGCCAACTCAATCAAAAATCAACAAATTACCGTCACGACAATCAACAATAGTGTGAAATCTATCATAGAATATGCAGCTCTCATCTCCGTAAATACTTTCCCCACAAAATGACCATTTCTTTATCCATTACTCTCCCTGTTTACCATAAACTCCTTCAGGAAAACTCTCACGCCTCCACAGCGAACGGAGATTCAGAAAACGGAGTAAAACCGTAAATGGAGGCCGCGTTTAACAACAGCGAAGCTAAATCAAAACATCCATCGTCTTCACTTCACAATTGCGTGCGTCTTCGTCTAAAGTCTCGCTTTTTAAAAGTCTTGCGTCACCACGTTCTCACGCTTGAGTCCCTGCGTGAGACGGTGGTTTAGAAAGGGTTTTAAATAGTAAGGTGGAAAATTA
This sequence comes from Ophiodon elongatus, assembly GCA_016806645.1. Classification (NCBI taxonomy): domain Eukaryota; kingdom Metazoa; phylum Chordata; class Actinopteri; order Perciformes; family Hexagrammidae; genus Ophiodon; species Ophiodon elongatus. The sequence goes on from JACSYO010001463.1 coordinate 11,189, forward strand.
AAAACATGACACCACTTTATGACAAAATGACTTCAGGCGTAGCGATCACAAACTCAGTATTTTAAGGGCGACGTTTCCTTCATCTTGTCGTGTGTTTTCTGGACTTGGGAGAAGGCTTGTGACCGGGGACTCTGGGGAGTTTGGGGTAAAAAAAGAAGAATCAACAAGAAAAAGAAGAAGGGAAAAGAAAGAAGAAGAAGAAGCATGGAGAAGATCAGAGGAAGTTTGGGTTCTCAGGAGGAAGTCAAACCGGTTGGCTCGCCCCTTGTTTGTGATGTTCATGGGTAGGATCTCAAGGCTCAGCCGGTGAGATCGGTTTTTGGGGACCTCAGAATCTGCTCTTTGCAGACGATGTGGTTCTGTTGGCTCATGACGACCATCATGCACTGGGGCGGTTTGTAGTCCAGATTGAAGTGGCTGTGATGAGTCAGCGCCTACAAGTTTGAATTCATAGTTCTCTGCTGGAACACGGTGGAGGGAGTCGCCGTCCACAGCCGGGGAGTTCAAGTGCCTCAGGGTTTTGTTCACGAGAGGGTGAATGGTGTTGTAACGAACCATCTGAAAGCTTTACGACCTACCGGTCCATCTACGTTCCGACTATCCGGATGGATGTCTCCTTTATCACTGATCTGATGTTACTGTGTTTCTTATCACAAAACACCGTATGCACAAATGTGGTGTAACGGACCGTTGTTGATCCGTACGGATCCCCCTCACGGTTCGGCACGCACGTGAACCTCAGATAACGGAGAACCAACAGGAGGAGAGCTAGTAACGTTAGCAGCACCGCTAATGGAGAACCAACAGGAGGAGAGCTAGTAACGTTAGCAGCACCGCTAACGGAGAACCAACAGGAGGAGAGCTAGTAACGTTAGCAGCACCGCTAATGGAGAACCAACAGGAGGAGAGCTAGTAACGTTAGCAGCACCGCTAACGGAGAACCAACAGGAGGAGAGCTAGTAACGTTAGCAGCACCGCTAACTGAGAACCAACAGGAGGAGAGCTAGTAACGTTAGCCGCACACAGCTTCTCCACGAGCTGCGTCTGGATGAAGCCGCTTCCAGTCTATCAACTTCTCCTCCATAGTTTCTGATTCAACAATGGCAGAACGTCAGTGATGACAGGCGGAGCTTCTCAACACTGATTGGCTTTCGCAACTCAGCGTCACGTGAATTTTTAAGCCTAGATAATTATTTTGAAAATAATTATCTAAGCTTTTAAGAAGATTGCATCCAGTTTTTTTTTATTCTTTTTTTTCATTCATTGCGTAATTTATTTAAATACTTGCATATGCTCTTCTTCTACGGACCCTTTAAATGCTTCATCAGTGCACTTTCCTTCACAGTGTATTACCGTATTTTGTGCATCCACCTTTAAACCGCCCACTATTCCCTTTACGCCTCAACAGTATTCCACCTTTCAGAATAACTCCCACCGAAGATCATCATCATCATCAGGGTTAAGATGATGATGATGATGATGATGTGGAATATACTCTGTATGTATTACACAGCGTCCTCCCGGAGAAGAGGAGCGTTGATATTTGGTGTTTGCTGCTCTTGATTTCTCCCTCCAGCATCAGCAGAGAGTTCCGTGTCACGGATATCAAATACATATTCACATGTTGTGTTTGTCTCAGCTTTCACCCTCCACCTGTATCTCAAGTATGTAAACAACAATACCCCTCCTCACTGTTATAGATATATAATGTTTACTTCGTGACTACTGCTCTACCTGACCTCTACGGTGTGATATAAGTGAGGCACATTAAATGATTAACGTTGGGTTGAACGGTGGCGTTGAGCTGGTACGAAGCTGTGCTCCTTTAAAGTGAGAACATATAATTTAAAGTGAGAACATATAATTTAAAGTGAGAACATATAATTTAAAGTGAGAACATGTAATTGTTTATATTTCTTTGGTGTGCATGTTATTTATTGGTTTAATTGGTTTGGGAGGAAATTAGTCGCCTTTCCTGCTTAAGATTTATGGAATAATGAACTTTGTTTTACGCGTAAATGAACTGTTTACCTGTTGAATTCATCCAGATTTCGTTGTTTTTAAGATTAGTATGTTCTCTTGTTATTTACTAAACCTGCTCAGAGTTATGGAATAATGCACTTTGGTTTGACACTATAGGTGGTTTTTGTTTTGTTATTTATTTCCTGCTGCGGAGCTATTTTAAAGGGACAGAAGTATCTGTGTTGTTCTCCACCGGTCGGGATAGTGATGGTGTACCGGTAACTCACAATGATCCACGGAACCGTTTCATGTAGGAACTATTGTCTTTCAACCATAGTTGAAATAATTAAAGAATAAAGAAATGAAAATGATGATTCATGACGAATAAAGCAACGAACAAAAAAAAATGTTGTTATTATTTATCACGAATTTAACAAAATTAAATTTCTGATGGTACTCTTTTTTTAACTCAACTTTTTATTTAGTTTTCAACAACATAACGACATAAGACATAACGAAATGCATTTTCTTTTGTCTGTGTTTCAGCTGAATGTCGTCGTTATACACTATATATGATATTTAGGTGCAATGCACAGAAAGAACAACAAACATGAAATGGTGCTCACTCCAAGAGAAAAAGAGGGGAAATAAGAATAATAATAAATAATTGATTACATATATAAATAATAAAATAAAGAAGTAAAATAAATAAATAGTTAAAACAACCATAATAATAAATAAATTTAAGAAAATAAATTAATAAAGAAAATAAATAAATAGTAAAGAAAATCATAATAATAAATAAATAAAATAAAATAAGAAAATAAAAACAAGAGATGAAGAAATAATAATTGTCCACTCCTGAATGTAGTATCGTGTGTTATATATGCTTTTCAGAGAGGATGGTCTATGATGTGTGTGTATACAGAGAGTTAAGATAAGATTAGATATTCCTTTATTAGTCCCGCAGTGGGAAAATGTAAAGGATCACAGCAGCAGAAGTTAAAGTGCAAACAAGATACATAGTAAAAGAACAAGATCCAAACAAATATTATAAATAGCAAATACGCATCAAAACAGTCGTAAAAAAAATAGTAAGAATCCACAATAATTGAAATGAAATAATTATATACGGACAGAATAACTATTATTGCACAGTGTATTGTATTGCACATGTTTTTAGTTTTAGTAACAGGCGACATATAGTAATAACCCTCATTGTAACACATAGTAATAACCCCCTTCGTTTAGTAAACACAGGCTTAATGAGCCTTAATGAATATGGGATTCGCTCCATTTGATAGAAGTCCCAAGAAAATTATCTTTTGAAGAAACTTTAGTAGAAAATGTTTTTGAAGAAGCCGATTGAGGAAAACTTTTTTTTGTGGACCTTTAAAAGGGAAATTCCTCCCTTTGACACTCTCGTCACGGTGTAGGATTTATTTATTATTTTGCCCTCGTTCAACTCTTTTACGAGGAGACGTTCGTCCCAACAACTCAAACTCCCAGAATGCATCACATCCGCTGCACATGTTGTGGTTGTTGTTCAGTGGTTTAAGTTGTGCATCAACATCAGTTCTGTCCCCACTTCAAAACATAATCCAGAGACGAATGTGACATTTAAAGGGATTCTGACATTTTGGGGTTTATTCGCTTCCTTGCTGAGGATCAGATGAGTATAATGTGACCGAAAGATTCTTAAAAAAATAGGAAATCATTAATTGAAGTAGTTGAAATACCTCCTAACCCATTAAATAACTGCGCCTCTCCTGAGAGGGAACCGAATAGATAATTAATACGCTGAATGCTCGACATCTGGCAGCGCTTCCTGTTTGAATGGAGACCCGTGAGACTAAATACATACCTGGATATTTCAGTAAATGCACCGCTTGAGTCATCATCCGCCTCCTAAAGTAGTGCACCAGCGCTCACGTGGATCTCCGAGGGATGTATGCGTCTCTGAGTGGTAAAGGTTTTGGTTGGACTGAATGTGCAGGAGGTCCAGGTTTCATCCACTCGGCTGCATGTAACACCAGACTGCATGCACCAAGCTTCATCATTTATGTTGCAGGAGCCGATGAGAAGTATTAGATGGAACGGAGTGAGTCATCTTTCTTATATTAGCTTAGAAATAGAAATAGACCACCTTTAAATACAGAGTTTACAGACAAAAGCAAAGCAAAATAATAACAGTGAATTCCAACAAAAGCAATATTCACTGTTAAAACACAACGGACCAAACAATAAAATAAATGAATACATAAAATTAAAATATTAATACAAATAATAAAATAAAAGGAGTAAATAGATGACATCAAACCAATACATTTATTTAATCTATTAATCTATTTATCCTGTTTGATGTAAACTATTTATTTATATTTACATACTTTCCTGTCTTTACTTAAATCCAGTAGAATTCATTTTATTTAAAAAAATAATAGAAAATGGGTCAAATCCGAGGTGAAAACGACCGGAAATACGTAGGTTCCTGTTTCTCCCATTGGCCCTGAAAGCAGTATTTTTCGCAACGGAAGCCATCTCTCCGATGTTTACGCTCGTCACCATGGTGACGGTGTAGGAGGGGAGGAGGGCGGGGCCGCGTGACGCGCTCAGAGAGGTGTGAACCAATCGGAAAGGAGCTCTGCTGCCGGACTGACGTCACTCCTTAAAGGTAACGTAACCGTTACTCGCAGGCTGAAACTCTTCAACTGCAAGGGGGTGTGTGTGTGCGCGTGTGTGTGTGTATGTGTGCGTGTAGTTGGAGATACACGTCCGGACAGCAGCGCAGTGTTGACTTAAGGCAGGTGACGGTGTGACGTAACCTCCATCGATCAGGATCGATCCCAGCGGCTTGCATAACTGCACCGTTAGGTAGCGGAGGGGGGCGTGCACAACCCCGGCTGCACCGGGACGGTCTCCAACCGGGAGGTGAGTGAATGCACCATCACCACCTCCATCACCACCACCACCACCACCATCACCACCACCATCACCACGAGCACCACCACCAGCACCACCAGCCTCCGTTTACACCGACAGGCGCCATCCCAAAGTCTTAACTCACGGATCTGCGACACTGCGTTGCATGCCGGGACATCAAATGACGTCATCGAACCCCGTTTAACTTGTTTTCGTTAAAAGACATGTCCTGACGTTTGAAAGACGGCTGATTTAACAGGCTGGTTTTATTTTAACCGTACACCGCCGCCTGCTCCGGGGGGGAAATAACAAAACCGACGTCTAAAAGTTGTGTTATTTACGGTAACGTTTCGAGAGTCTGAGCCCCGCCCCCTTCCCACGCGTCACCGTTACCCACTAACGGGCACTCTGCAGAGCACCGGGTGGCTCCGGTGTCCCGTCTCCTCCCGGTGTCATGTGACGTTACCGGAGGCTGTGTTTCCATTGTCGTACAGCTCAAAGAAAATAATACAAATAATGCACCATTTGTTTATGCAGCATGTCTTTCATTCACTACTTTTGCAGCTATATTATATTAAATAACTTTATTAATATTATTAATACATTCCTGTGCCAGAAGTTTAAGAAAACAATATAATACAGATATAATAAAATAATAATAGAGTAATACGCATGCATACGAATATACACACACGTGTGATTAGAATAAGGGAGATAAAATAGAACTTTATTAATCCCGAAGGAAATTATTGTGCCAGACGTTTAACAAAACAATAGAATAAAAATAGAAATACATGTGTAAATGTTGTGTAATAATTATGATGTAATATTGACACCAGTGCGAAAATAGAATTATAATAAAAACAGTGAGGTAAATCTAAAAAAAAAGAAATTTGACTAAAATAGAAAGTGAATTCCAAAAGATTAAAGTGTATAAGTAATACACACACACATAAAAAATGTCCCTTTGCGGGATTAATAAAGTATCTATCTATCTATCTATCTATCTATCTATCTATCTATCTATCTTTCTATCTTTCTATCTATCTATATATATATATAATAATATAAACAAAACAATAGAATAAAAATATAAACACGTGAAAGAATTGTGTAATAATTATGACGTGTTTGAGACGTAATATTGACACCAGTGCAAAAATAGAATAGCAATAAGAGTGAGGTAAATCTAGTAAACAAACTCAACAGAAATAGAAAAAGTGAATTACAACAGATTAAAGTGTCTAAGAAGTAATACACACATATAATAATATAAACATATGTGTGATTAGAATAAAGGAGATGAGATCAAATTTAATTAATCCCAAAGGGAATTATTGTGCCAGAGTTCACGACGGAATATTATCGTTATAAACATGTAATACAAACATTCATTTTAAATATTTAAGAGTAAACAATATAATAAGAATATAACACATGAGTAATAGTGATTAAGTGTTGAAGATATAATACTGACAATATGTGTAATATAAATACTTCACATGTGCAATAATGTGAACCCAACCATTCAGTCCGATTATATCATATTTTTATTTATTTTTTTACATTTTACTTTATTTATTATACCTTTACTTTACTGTTTGATTGCTAATTTATTATACCTGTTTAGTTTTTTACTAATAATAAAGGATCATCTTATTTTATCTTACCGGTGCAATAGAATAGCAATAAGAGTGAGGTAAATATAGTAAACAAAAATTACAACAACATTAGATTGAAAGCAAGAGTACAAATCTAAAATGTTTAAGTAGTAATACACACACACAGTGGAATGAAGGAGATAACGTAGAAGATGAGTCGTATGAAGATGAAATATAATCCGCTGTGAAATTAATGATAATTTTCACTTTAGTGGGTGTAACAAACTTGTGTAACAGACTTGGTGTAACAGACTTGTGTAACAGACTTGGTGTAACAGACTTGGTGTAACAGACTTGTGTAACAGACTTGTGTAACAGACTTGTGTAACAGACTTGTGTAACAGACTTGTAACAGACTTGTGTAACAGACTTGTAACAGACTTGTGTAACAGACTTGTAACAGACTTGTGTAACAGACTTGGTGTAACAGACTTGGTGTAACAGACTTGTAACAGACTTGTGTAACAGACTTGTAACAGACTTGTGTAACAGACTTGTGTAACAGACTTGGTGTAACAGACTTGTGTAACAGACTTGTGTAACAGACTTGTAACAGACTTGTGTAACAGACTTGTGTAACAGACTTGTGTAACAGACTTGTAACAGACTTGTGTAACAGACTTGTGTAACAGACTTGTGTAACAGACTTGTAACAGACTTGTGTAACAGACTTGTGTAACAGACTTGTAACAGACTTGTGTAACAGACTTGGTGTAACAGACTTGTGTAACAGACTTGTGTAACAGACTTGTAACAGACTTGTGTAACAGACTTGTGTAACAGACTTGGTGTAACAGACTTGTGTAACAGACTTGGTGTAACAGACTTGTGTAACAGACTTGTAACAGACTTGTGTAACAGACTTGTGTTACAGACTTGTGTAACAGACTTGTGTAACAGATTTGTAACAGACTTGTGTAACAGACGTGTAACAGATTTGTGTAACAGACTTGTGTAACAGACTTGTAACAGACTTGTGTAACAGACGTGTAACAGATTTGTGTAACAGACTTGTGTAACAGACTTGTAACAGACTTGTGTAACAGACTTGTGTAACAGACTTGTAACAGACTTGTGTAACAGACTTCTAACAGACTTGTGTAACAGACTTGTGTAACAGACTTGGTGTAACAGACTTGTGTAACAGACTTGTGTAACAGACTTGTGTAACAGACTTCTAACAGACTTCTGTAACAGACTTGTGTAACAGACTTGTAACAGACTTGTGTAACAGACTTGTGTAACAGACTTGTAACAGACTTCTAACAGACTTGTGTAACAGACTTGTGTAACAGACTTGGTGTAACAGACTTGTGTAACAGACTTGGTGTAACAGACTTGTGTAACAGACTTGTGTAACAGACTTGTGTAACAGACTTGTAACAGACTTGCGTAACAGACTTGTGTAACAGACTTGGTGTAACAGACTTGTGTAACAGACTTGGTGTAACAGACTTGTGTAACAGACTTGTAACAGACTTGGTGTAACAGACTTGTAACAGACTTGGTGTAACAGACTTGTAACAGACTTGGTGTAACAGACTTGTAACAGACTTGGTGGACTCCCCTGGCTCATAAACCCCTCCACGCTGGTCCTTTAAGAGCTAATTGGAATGCGGCCGCGTGTTGAGTGACCTGCAGAGGGTCACAGGCGTCTGCTATATTTACCGGCTCTGTAACTCGAGCTGTTGCATTCTGGGCCGCTGTGCTCACACTATCCTCCCTCAGCCTCCCGGGCAGCGCCACAGTGCCTTCTGCCCGCCGGCCCGGCCGCCAGCAACCAACCAGGGTGAGCCTCCGACCCGACCCCCCTTCCCCCCTTCTCCCCCTCAGGTAGCAGCTCCTCAGGTGAATGCGTTCAGGCCTTCGTCTCGACGTTCGAGAAAGTTCTGGATTGTTTTCCGGCACGAGTCTGGAGAACCGTGAGCCGCCGCTCTGCAGGGCGCCGGTGGAGCGGCGCAGTGTGTGTGACAGGTCGTGATGGTGAAACTCCTTCTCGAGCTTTATCGTTCACGGGTTTCATAACGCGAGGCGAAGGAGGCGTCATCAATCTTTAATGGTCGGGCATGAAATCTGGAGAACGTGTCCACGGAACCTTCTGTCCCACCGGATGGTTTCATATCAGCGTTTGATGATATTAATGCCTACTTTTATATTTATTTATATTTATATTTATTAAAAAGAAAAGATCTTTGCAATGCTGCTGCTTCACTGTGTTGTCCTGTGTGTTGACAGGTGGGTCACGTGACATGTCATGTGTGTTTTCCACAGGAGAGATCCGTGTCAGAGAGCCAGTGAGAGTGTGTGTGTTTGTGTGTGTTTGTGTGTGTGAGTGTGTGTGTGGACACCACGGGGTAGCAACAGGAGGATGAGCTGCCCGAGAGCGTCACAGCCTGCGGGGACTGACACACACACACCGCTGTAAATACGCAGGTAACTACGCACACATGCTGTAACACACACACACACACACACACACACACGTTCATAGTGCATTCACGTTTTTGCATGTAAGGGCAGAGTTTTTTAAAGTGAAGTCAAAGCTTCATGTGTTAAAGCTGCATTCTCTCTCCTGACCACCAGGGGGCGACTCCTCTGGTTGTATAGAAGTCAAAGCTTCATGTGTTAAAGCTGCATTCTCTCTCCTGACCACCAGGGGGCGACTCCTCTGGTTGTATAGAAGTCAAAGCTTCATGTGTTAAAGCTGCATTCTCTCCTGACCACCAGGGGGCGACTCCTCTGGTTGTATAGAAGTCAAAGCTTCATGTCTTAAAGCTGCATTCTCTCTCCTGACCACCAGGGGGCGACTCCTCTGGTGGTATAGAAGTCACAGAGCGTCAGCGTGGCCTCACAGGCATCAGCTCTCTTATCCGCTCACATTTCAGGGTAAATATAGCGTTGCTGCTCTCAGACCTGTGTTGATGAACATGACTCACTGGGAGCACCACGTCTACCTGGAGTAGTCTCTTTGTTTCTGAGCTACAGATGTTTTGGTTTGGAGAAGATGAGATAGTCCTTTATTAAACCCACGAAGGAGAATATAATATATTATAATATTATACAATATAATATTGTGTTGGTCCTCTGGAGTCTGAAGTGTTAGAACCAAAAAAGTGAATTCTCATAATTACTGTTTTCCTGCAGAACACTGGTTTCTGTAGTCTGGTTAAAGTCAATATAATATGATGTAATATAATTTAATATTATATAATATAATATAATATATTACAATATAATATAATATAATATAATGTAATATAATATAATTTAATTTAATATGATATAATATATTATGATATATTATAATGTAATATAATTGAAGATGATATAATATAATATAATTTAATATAATATGATATAATATAATATATTATAATTAAAATATAATTGAATATGATATAATATAATTTAATATGATATAATATAATATAATATAATATAATTGTATATAATATAATATATTTTAATATGATATAATATAATATAGTATAATATAGTATAGTACTATATAGTATAACATAATATAGTGTAGTACAATATAATATAACATAACATAACATAACATAGTACAGTATAATATATTATAATTCAATACAATATAGCTCGGTTAAAAAAACTAAACCATCACCAAATTAAATCACGTCTTCTCTGTTGAGCAGGTTCATGTCTGGTGTTCTTTGACGACTTTGGCATCGATCAGCATATTTCATAAAAACAACAACAAACAAACAAACCTCCATAACACACAAGCTTCATTTCCGTCACCACAACGTAACCTCTGGGCGGCGGCATCGTGAGACGCTCTCTGCTCTCTGCTCTCTGATTGGCCGAGAGCAGACGACCTGAGAGGAGACGGGATGGGTCATCACAACCGTCACAACCATCTGTAGCTCTTTGAAAAGCCCACGTTTAAAAAGAATTATAGATTTCATACTTTATTTTGACATATTAGTCGTGTTTATTTTATCGTGTTGTTCATCGGAGATTAATTTGTATTTGTGGTTCCACATTTCATAATATGCACAGGTAGCCTCTTTTTTAAAGTACTTATCTGTAGTTTCAAAGGTTATGTGTTCAATAATATAATATAACATAATGTAGTATAGTATAATATAATATTGCATAATATAATATATTATAATATAACATAGTATAGTATAATATAATACTGCATAATATATTATAACGTAATATAACATAACATAATATAAAATAATATAGTATAATGTAATATTGCAGAATTTAATATAATATTGTATAATATATTATAACATAACATAACATAATATAGTATAATTAATATAGTATAATATAATATGTATTAATATAACACAATATATCATAACATAATATAACATAACATAATATAGTACAATATAATATAGTATAATATAATATTGCATAATATAATCTATTATATTATAACATATATAGTATAATATAATATTGCGTAATACAATCTATTATAACATAATATAATATAATAATGCTTAATATAATATATTATAACATAATATAACATAACAAGGTATAGTATAATATAGTATAGTATAATATAATATGGTATAATATAATATATATTATATATAATACAACATTAAGGTTGTACTTGTCCATTAATACGAGTCCCAGTATTAAGAATATCTTCACAGCTTTCTAACGAGGAACTGAGCTGAAAGTGAAACTCACCTCCGCTCTCTTCAAAACCACCAGACTCCATTGATAAAACCAGTGATTTAACCTGAAGGAACACAGGAGCTTCTGCTCTGCTGCTCCTCCACCTGGTGGTTAGTTTGTGTTAATGTGTGACCTTTGTGTTTTAAAGACTTATTTTAGATTCACTAAAGTCTCACAACAACACTAACGGACTCACAGGTGGAGGAGCAGCAGAGCAGAAGCTCCTGTGTTCCTTCAGGTTAAATCACTGGTTTTATCAATGGAGTCTGGTGGTTTTTAAGAAGGCAAAATATTCTAAATATAGCGTTCACTTAAACTGACATAGATTCTTTTAGGAGTCTAAAATACGTCCACAGCAGGTCATTACTTAGTGAAACTCTGGAGAAGAAGTTAAAACCAAAACAATGAGCTAAAAGTTGCCCCCTCCCCCCCCCCACACATTACACACACAGTCATTTCTTTATTTCTTATAATAAAGATATTGAATTAACAGTCGCACCAGAGTTGCTGGTGTTTTCTTGTTTTTGTTATCTTGAACCTGCTCTCCTCTTGGATCCAGTTCCCTGTATCGACCGTGTGGTTCCTAAAAAGTTTCTGTGGCTTGGTTTCATGAAACCTGCCCCGTAAGTGAAACCTCATCCGTGCAGCTCCTCGCCAGCAGTCAGCTGCTGAAGTCTGTTGACAGCTTTCTTGACACAGATTTGAGATTTAAGATCGACAGAACAACCGGCAGAATGTTGTGTTTTCTACTTCCCTGTTGATTTGATCTCATGGAGTTTATTTAATCTCCTGCTCTGCTTGTGAACGGGCCACTGATGCGTGTAGCAGTGTTGCGTAACCACAATAAAACATCCCTGAATCCTTGAATGAGTGTAAATTCCCTGCTGCAAACAAACGGTCGCCATGGCAACTGCTGGTTAACACAACCTCAGGGGAGGTCTAAAATGCAGAGCAGCCAAAGAGTGTGTGTGTGTGTGTGTGGTTGTTGTTTCCGTGGAGACGTCTCCTCCTCCTCTCAGAAGTGGAATCCACAGTTAGCTGCCGTCCCCCTGCATGTCCCACGCCGTGTGGTGGTGAGATGGTGAGAGTTTGCACACCTCACTCTCAGCAGCCCGAGCACGTCTCACTCCGCTGCCCCCTGGGGGTCTTTAAATGTCACACGGCTGTGGGAACACAGAGGCGGTCGGGGGTCGGGGGTCAACCGAGGCCCAGAGTCAAGGGTTAGAAGGACACACAGGGTAACTTGTGTAACACACAGTTCACCCATAACTGACATTTTTAAAGCCTTGAGGTATTTTGGCCGTCGCCATCTTGTTTTTTTTTACCCAGTAACCAGGAAGTGACCATATCTGGACTGAGGAGGACATAGAGACCTGTCAATCACCCTGTAGCCCCGCCCCTAAAGCATCCCCTCTTTATGGTCTGTTTGACTCTAAATGGACCATAATTTACTAAATGAACATCATGCTGTATTGAAGAAGACTTGAAACTAGAGATTGAGACATAAACTCATGTTTACAATGTTTACTGAGGGAATAAATCAAGAGAGAAGTAGAGTCATTTTCTATAGACTTCTATACAACCTCCGGGGTCGGGTGCTATGTGGACCGGGCAGGATGCCTGGGCGAGCTGATCACCGGCAGCATAGACGAGCTCTAGGGACGTGGAACGTCACCTCACTAGCGGGGAAAGAGCCGGAGCTGGTGCAGGAGGTGGAGCGGTACCAGCTAGATATAGAGGAGCTGGTGGAGGAGGTGGAGCGGTACCAGCTAGATATAGTGGAGCTGGTGGAGGAGGTGGAGCGGTACCAGCTAGATATAGTGGAGCTGGTGCAGGAGGTGGAGCGGTACCAGCTAGATATAGTTGGCCTCACCTCCACGCACAGCACTGGCTCTGGAACCAAGCTCCTGGAGAAAGGTTGGACTTTGTCCTTTTCTGGAGTTGCCCCGGCTGAGCGCCGCCGTGTTGGAGTTCTCCCCGGAGAACCAGAGGGTCGTCTCCCTGCGCCTGCGGGTTGCAGGGAGTAAGGCTCTGACTGTTTGTGCCTATGCACCAAACAGCAGTCAGAGTATCCGGCCTTCTTGGAGTCGGTGGGAGGTCCTGGAAAGGCCTCCTGAGACTCCATAGTTCTCCTGGGAGACTTCAACGCTCACGTGGGCAATGACAGGAACCTGGTGGGGGGGGATTGGGAGGATTGCCCGATCTGAACCCGAGTGGTGTCTCGCTGTTGGACTTCTGTGCTAGCCACGGTTTGTCCATAACGAACACCATGTTCGAGCATAGGGTGGCTCATAAGTGTACCTGGTACCAGAACACCTTAGGCCGTAGATCAATGATCGACTTTGTAGTCGTATCATCTGATCTGCGGCCGTATGTCTTGGACACTCGGGTGAAGAGAGGAGCAGAGCTGTCAACTGATCACCACCTGGTGGTGAGTTGGATCAGATGGCGGGGGAATCAGCTGGAAAGACCCGGCAAGCCCAAACGTGTAGTGAGGATGAACTGGGAACGTCTGGAGGAGGATCCTGTCCGGGAGGTCTTCAACTCCCACCTCCGGAAGAACTTCTCACACATCCCAAGGGAGGCTGGGGACATGGAATCCGAGTGGACCATGTTCAAAGCCTCTATTGTGGACGCGGCCGCTAGGAGCTGTGGTCGGAAGGTCACCGGTGCCTGTCGTGGCGGCAACCAGAGAACCCGGTGGTGGACACCGGGGGTGAGGGAAGCTGTCAAGCTGAAGAAGGAGGCCTTTCGGGTCTGGTTGGCTCAGGGGTCTCCTGAAGCAGCTACGGTGGTTGCGGATGCTAAAACCCGGGCATGGGAGGAGTTCGGGGAGGCCATGGAGAAGGACTTTCTCCCCAGGCTGCTGACCCGGACGGGGGACATCGTTGGGCGGTGGAAAGAGCACTTTGAGAAACTCTTAAACCCGTCCAACATGTCCACTGGAGAGGAGGCAGCGCCTGAAGACTTCAGGGGGATTGCACCCATATCCCTGGCGGATATGGGTGCGGACCGGGTGGTCTACATTCTGACGTTGGTCGCTGATACAGCGGCCAAAATGAGTTTCCTCTGTAGGGTGGCCGGGCTCAGACTTTAACAGGGTACGGAGCTCGGACATCAGGAGGGAACTTGGAGTTCAGGCGATACTCCTTCGTATCCAAAGGAGTCTCCTGGGCGCCTCCCACTGGAGGTTTTCCAGACACGCCCAACTGGGAGGAGACCCCGGGTAAGACCCAGAACCCTCTGGAGGGATTATATCATTACGCCTCGGGATCACCCAGAACGAGCTGGAACATGTTGCGGGTGAGAGGGAAGCCTGGGTCGGCCTGCTGGGCTGCGGCCACCGCGACCCGACCCCGGATAAGAGGATGACAATAGATGGATGGATGGACGACATCGAGTCGCCCCCAGGTGGCCAGTAGAGAGAATGCAGCTCTAAGACATGAAGCATCTACATTACAGAACCAGAATAACCCTCCAAACACAAACCTCATACATGCAGCTGAGGTAAAGGAGGTCGGCTGCTGAATAGGCCTCCGTGCCTATCTGCCTACTCCAGATCCATAAAGCTGAATTATTGATAAACCCGTGTTCACACACACACACACACAGAGAGAGAGAGAGAGAGAGAGAGAGAGAGAGAGAGAGAGAGAGAGAGAGAGAGAGAGAGAGAGAGAGAGAGAGAGAGAGAGAGAGAGAGAGAGAGAGAGAGAGAGATTAAAGAAATAAGAGCCTCCTCGCTGAACTCAACACGGATCAGCAACACCAGATACTTTTATTTATTCAAACTCTGAGAGTCTGTCTCTCTCTCTCTCTCTCTCTCTCCCGTTATAGCAGCGGACCGGGTTTTGAATCCAAGATGTCACAAATAGTCTGGAGAGATTAATTTCCGTATTCATATTTACCTCCTTGATTTAGAATTGGTTGCTGGAATTGGGGGGGGGGGGGGGGGTCTTGTGCCTCCTGCCTCTTTAAGAGGTCAAACATGTCAAACATTTAAAGCTGATTCTTTAAATCCTGGTTAGAAAATCACATTCTTTGTGTATCTGGGTTCATTTTCTCTCCTGATCTTGGGATGATGATGATGATGATGATGATGATGATAATGATGAAGAAAAACATTGTGTTAATGGCACACTGAGAGCAAAGCTTCCAGTGCTCTAATCTTATCAGTCGTGGCTTTAAACTTTAAAAACTAGAAATCCCTTCTCTTTGCAGGTCAATAGATCAATAGTGCACTCACCAATGCATTCTGGGAAATAACACCAACTTTCACAGTTTTCACTTGGTGAATTGTGGAAGTTGTATATAGATTTTGATAACGTGCAGCACTGAAGCTAATGGCAAATGTGATTTGCAGTAAAAGGGATAACGGGTGATAACTGATTTAATCTTTTACATAACGGGACAATCAGTGTCCACTTTGTATTTGTGTTGAAGTCAGCGCTCCGGATCCTTCTGTGTCTTTAAAAGCCGCTCAGTGAAGCGGAGATGGCCGTTTGCTGTAGTGTTCATATTGATCTGCTTGTTGCCGATGAGCTAATACTCTACTCTTTGCTGTGTCTGCAGTCGATGCAGTCTTCCAGAGGCTCTCCCTCCTCCGTGGCTGAGCAACCGGCAGCATGTCCCGCGTCTCCTCCACCTCCTCCACCGCCAAGCGCTACCCATCCTACACCAGCCACTACAGCTCCTACGGCTCCTCCCTGACCCCGGGCCTGGGCTCCTACAGCGAGCGGGACCGGCTGTCCTCCTACAGGTCCCCCTCCTCCTCCTCCGCCTCCGCCTCCTCCTCAGGTTACTCCTCCTCCAGCTATCTGAGCAGCTCCGCCGCCCGAAGCCGCAACTACAGCACCTCCTCGGAACTGGACCGCGACCGGGGTCGCACCGTCCCGCGCACCGACCTCCTCGGGAGCAGCAGCATCAGCAGCCGGCGGAGCGAGAGCCTCAGCAGGACGCCGCTCAGGAGCTACGCGGCGTCGGGGCTGAGCGGGGGGTCGACCTACGGCGGCTACAGTTCCTACTCCTCGTCCTCCTCGGCCCAGTCCAGCTACCTCCCCTCACCGTTGGCCTCGAGCATCGCGCTCAACCGCCGGAAATCCGTGTCCCAGAGTGACTTGAGCAGGGACCTGGCCTCCCTGGGCCTCAGCGATGCCTCCACCTCCTCCTCCTCCTCCTCCTCCACCCCGTCCTCTTCCACCAGTGCCCTGCGGAGCTACCGCAACCGGGCCACCGAGGTGGCCAACTCCTACGGCACCAGCTCCCGCCCGGCCTACTCGGGCCTCTCGCGGAGCTCGACTCAGGAGGCCCTCTCGCGGAGCTCCACCCAGGAGGCCTTCAGCAGCAGCAGCAGCAGAGCGCTCAGCTCCTCGACGTGGGAGCCGAGCAGCAACGGGATCTCCGGCTCTCCCACCAGGGACTCCACGGTAAGACAATGTCCTCTGCTCTTACACATGCTGTTGTGACGCTGGCTGCTTGTATTTGGGTTTCACCGCTCCAGAAGGAGAATCATGTGCAGATGTTTCTTCATGTCTTTTAGTTTCACACACATGGAGAAGCCCAACGATGCTGTGAGGCTCCTGAGAGTTCTGGCTTTTACCCAAACGAGGGCGCTATTGTTCAAATTAACTTCAAAGCACTTGAAGTCCTGTTTTACAACAAGACTTTTTACTGTCTCATTCCTTTAATGTTCCTGGGTCGTAACAATGACTTCTCTCGACTCTTGATAAGAATCTTATTCTAACCGGAGGTCTTTATTCCAGTAAGTAGCTCCATGGTTATGTGGCATGGATACCAGACCTCCTCCTTTACCCATCAGTCAGCTGTACATCTCTCAGAGGAGCCGGGTCTGCAGGCGACCTTCTCTACGACCCGAGCTTCCTCTAGTGCAGGTCAGGAAGCACAACTGTGACCCACTTCCCCCTCAGGATTAGTCCCGATAAGCGCTTACATGAATGGAGGAGGAGGAGGAGGAGGAGAAGAAGAAGAGAGTGGGTGGAAAGTGCTCTTCAGTGGACGTCAGGTAGTTAGAACCAAGGATAAACATTCACGATGCTGTGAATGAAGCATAAAAAGTTCTGTTGCACAAGATGAACTCATCATGTGGTCATACCGAGTCCTACCGATCCTACCGAGTCCTACTGAGTACTCAAAGATCATTTTAAAGTCAAGAAGGTCTATTTCTGTCGTAGATTCGTCATTTAGTTTTGTGTGAAACTGCGTCTGTGAGCACGATGCACGTCACCAACACGGCCGTTAGCTTGGCCTGCTAGCTAGCGAGCTAACTTAGCTGACGTTCCAAATGTAACGTCATCCAGCGAGTGAGATCTCGTTGTTGGTCAAACATCCTGGTGCCAAACACCAAGGTGTCCAGTCTTTCTGATATTTTCAGTTTAACTACAAACTTAAACTTTCTTGACGTGTAAAAGTAGCTTTTAAACTGACAAACATCATCTGTGCCATTCATGGCACAATTCAAATGGGATCATATATATATTTGTCTCTCTCCCGTTGACTATCGCTCATATCTTTTCCAGAATTAGGTCCCCTTGGTCCACTGGAAAGGGGCGGGACTTATAACAGATTTATACGGGTTAGTGGTTAAACTCAACCCTTCGAGACCCTGATTCTTCGTCAGTAGTCGTCGCTAGCAACCCGTGCTCTTACGCCGCTAGAGGAGTAGCTAACAAGTGCAGCAACTTTGCTGCTGGCAAAGTTAAATTTGGGGGGGGTCAAGTGCATTCAACGGGGGGGAAATACATCGTGGAAATATGTGGAATGCGGGACTGTCCTGCACACATCAGCCTTCAAACAATGTTGTAACATTAGCTAGCTAAAGACAATGTTGTAACGTTAGCTAGCTAAAGACAATGTTGTAACGTTAGCTAGCTAAAGACAATGTTGTAAGTTAGCTAGCTAAAGACAATGTTGTAAAGTTAGCTAGCTAAAGACAATGTTGTAACGTTAGCTACCTAAAGACAATGTTGTAACGTAAGCTAGCTAAAGACAATGTTGTAACGTTAGCTACCTAAAGACAATGTTGTAACGTTAGCTACCTAAAGACAATGTTGTAACGTTAGCTAGCTAAATACGTCGGCATGCTAGATTTATTTTTGAGATTTATTGTCGAAGGCGTGATTGTAAATTGAATGTCTTTGAGTTTTGGACCCTTGAAACATGAGACGCGTCGTTATTTTCTGACATTTTAAACGTCCGCTCAAATCGAAAGTGTGCGGCACTTTACAGGAAGTGATGTGAGGTCACTGGACCAATCAGAACGCCTTAAAGAGGTTTAATCAGCCACATTATTTAAATCACTTTACTATGCGTCGGCTTCATGCTGCTCTCATGACACTCGTGGACTTGCTGTCTGCTCTCCAGTGTCTCAGTTTAATTATGGAAGAAGGGAGGCTGTATGTTTCCTTATCAGTCAGAAAAAGAATGTGACCTTCACATTTCAAAGTCCTGACTCTCCGAGTCACAGATGAAGATCTTTTTATCATCATGAGGCTACTAAGATTTAAACGCTGGATAAAATCATCACTCCTGACGATGAACCATGAGCTGATCTCCGGGTGTCGCTATCAGTTCAGATGATGGAGGTTCCTGCAGGTGGAATTGGCCAGTTTGAACTTCACTTTTATTCTCATTTAACCCACCAAGTAATCAACACCTACCCATCATGCACCAGCTGGACTGATGAAGAACCTCAGGTGTATTTAATGCCCCATGGTGCCTCATGGAGCCTCATGGAGCCTCATGGTGCCTCATGGTGCCTCATGGAGGCTTATGGAGCCTTATGGAGGCTCATGGAGCCTTATGGAGCCTCATGGTGCCTCATGGAGGCTTATGGAGCCTCATGGAGCCTCATGGTGCCTCATGGAGCCTCATGGAGCCTCATGGTGCCTCATGGTGCCTCATGGAGGCTTATGGAGCCTTATGGAGGCTCATGGAGCCTCATGGAGCCTCATGGTGCCTCATGGAGCCTCATGGAGCCTCATGGTACGAGGTACGAGGTACAGCTGCTGCTCTTGTATTTGCAGGTTAGCTCACATGTGCTACACCAACCTTTGATATAGCTGGTGGGTTCTATTTTTAGTTGGCTAGCTAACAATTCTAATGTCAAAACTACGCTTTACCAAGCAAGCTGAAAGGAAAACCAACTTGTGTTTTATGTTCTCAGCTGCAGCTCATTCTTTTTCTCAGTTCTGAGAACGTTGCGCTCAACAAACTAACTCCAGATCTCAGAATCACTAAATAAATAAGTCAAACTGTGCCGGAGACGCCAGCTGTCCACTGGTCACACGGCTGTAAACTCTCAGGTTAGGCAAACGTATGTGGAAGAGATCAGAGTTCTACTCACCAAACTTCACAGACTTTCAGTAACAAAACCACACACATATATTAATGAAGTGTAACACGTGTTATCTGCACAGGACAGAACATGCTTTCTCGGTCCAGCCCTGTTAATTACTGGTTTAGTCTGATTCCAGCTCTTGGTAACGACAGTAGCAACCTTTCACTCCCTCTTCTGCTCTTTGGCTCCTCACAAGGACGGGTCGACCCCGGTTGTCCTGCTCCTCCTCCGCGTCTAGACTTTTTCTGTTGAGTCAACAATATTTGTTAGACTGTGCGGCCGTCGGTACGACAGCTCACGGTTTGATGAAAAAAAAATTAGGAAAAACCCGGAGCTTTACTTTGTTCTTTGGCAAACGAGGGACTCGAGTAGCTCAGGTTCATAAGCTGCTGTGTGTGGCACGTTTATCGGGGCAGATATTTGAACATCACGCCAGGCTGTCGTCAGCGGAAGCTGGAAGACTGATGTTGAGATCATAACACTCAGTGAGATGTTCTTCCAGAGGTCCCTGAACTCCTCTGTGAGGGTTTATAAACACTTTGCCTGAGGGGAATTACCCACAATCCATAGCGTTGTGACATTAAACACAGGGTTACCACTGGAAGCTGGAAACATGTGAGTTAACTAACATGAAGCTGGTTCATAGATTCCTTTACAGCGTGAGACTCACATGATGTCAGAGAGGAGACAAAGATCCAAAGTGTCTCATCATGTGATCCAGTAGATGTTAGAACTCATCAAGCTCAAGGAAAACCTCACAAGATAAAGAGGAACCATCAGCAGTGATGTCATCAGGTAACGTTAGTGATGTCATCAGGTAACGTTAGTGACGTCATCAGGTAACGTTAGTGACGTCATCAGGTGATGTTAGTGACGTCATCACTAACGCCTCACTCGTCCTCCCTAGCCCCTCCCTCGTCCTACGGGTGACGTGGGCTGACGTGGTCCGTGTCAGCAGGTTAAAGGACGCTCTGCCCTCGTATGAATGCGGAGCGAGGCCTCAGGCCTCAGGCCTCGAGTTGCCCTGAAGGCTTCAGGTTGTCTCCTCTCGGGGAACCTCCTCGATGGCATCGCTCTGCTTCTGTCCCGTTGTTATGGCGACCGCTCGACATCAGCTATCACAATACAAGTTGACCTTTTGTTCCGTCTCTCACGTGGAAGTTTTCCACCTCAAGGATTTAAACACACACACACACGCACACACACACACACACACACACACACACACACACACACACACACACACACACACACACACACACACACACACACACACACTCAGGCCGGCGATGGAATGTGCTCCCTGGTTATTTGTTGTGTACACACTCTTGATCCTCAGTCATGAGATTACTGCTGGGGACATGTTGCACTTCTCTCACTTCTCTGCCCAGAGTTTAAATATATACATATATGTATGTATATACATATGTGTGTATATATATATATATATATATATATATATATATATATATATATATATATATATATATATATATATATATATATATATATATATATATATATATATATATATATATATATACGGATGTATATATGTATATATATACATGTGTATATATATACATATATATACATATGTATGTATGTATGTATGTATGTATGTATGTATGTATGTATGTATATATATATATATATGTATATACATACACATATATATATATATATATATATATATATATATATATATATACATACAGAGGTGAAGTCCTTCCTCCTCAGAGCAGTACTGTAGTCAACGGGGAAAGAATTATATTTTAAGAACATGTTTGAATTTTGTCATGAATAAAATATGTTAAAATATAAAATATGTTTGTCAATTTAAAAGATAGATTTTAAAGTCAAGAAAGTCTTCAGTGAGTCGTCGTGTCTTTTAGTTTAGTGTGAAACCGCTCAGCGAACTTCATCTCTTCGTCTTCTTCAAGCTAACGTCACCATCGCGGCCGTTAGCTTGGCCTGCTAGCTAGCGAGCTAACGAGCTAACGTTCCAAATGTAACGTTGTGTTTCCAGCGACTCTTTTTATCAACCGGGAAGAAAAAGAAGGAGTGAGACCTCGTTGTTTGTAGTTTTATAATTACTTATTTTCACGGTCATAAACTTTTATTTTTATTTGTCGCCAGAAAATGACATAATCACGCCGCGTGCGAGGGCCTCCTCAGCGCTCGGTTGTTGCGCAATCACGTGACCGTCACGAATAGTTCACAGATAAAAACTCTATTTACGTATTTAAAGATTTTACAAAGAAGGTCACTTAGTTTTTAGATGTTTTAGAAACAGGAAATGTTAAAAAATCATGAAGCTTTGACTTCTATACAACCAGAGGAGTCGCCCCCTGGTGGTCAGGAGAGAATGCAGCTTTAACACATGAAGCTTTGACTTCTATACAACCAGAGGAGTCGCCCCCTGGTGGTCAGGAGAGAGAATGCAGCTTTAACACATGAAGCTTTGACTTCTATACAACCAGAGGAGTCGCCCCCTGGTGGTCAGGAGAGAGAATGCAGCTTTAACACATGAAGCTTTGACTTCTATACTACGTCCACTTCTTATATAAAGTCTTAAAGTCATCAAGACGTTGATAAAGAACGTACGATGGACATTTATGATTTATTTTCACTTTTAATATATTCCCACCTAGTGTATGAAACTGGTGCGTGAGCTTCACTCATCATTAAGCAGTCGAGGTAACAACAATATATTCCTCTTTTTTTTAATAGAGTGCAAAATTGAACAATTTATAAATAATCCATCGGCCATGTTTGATGTTTTATTTGACTCATTGTGACCACTGAGTCTCAACGAGACCTCTCGGACTGCAGCGTCTACATTTAGAAGCAGAATGCTGTAATGCTCTATTGGTACACCAGGACTCATGGGGTCCTACATAGACCAGGACCAGGACCAGGAACAGGAGCAGGACCAGGACCAGGACCAGGAGGCTGCAGTCCTCCGTCCTGGTCCTGCAGGAGGACTAGTCCCCTTGGACTTTAGTCCTCCGGTGGAGGAGGATGGGCTCTGACGTAGACCTGGAGGAGGTCGATGACGTAACAAAAGGGGGCGGGGCTCCGGTCCGGTGACACGCAGCGGGAGCGCGATACGCGGGTATTGCCATTCACAGAGCGACGCGCGGGTAGCGCGCACCTGCTGCTCCTCCGTCAGTCCGGTTCTACCGGGTTCGCGTCCCGGGTTCGCCTCGTCCGGAGGCCCGGAGCGGGGCTCCTGCTCGGCTCGTGGGGTCGGTGCCCGCCATCGGCGTCTCCTCCTCCTCCTCCTCCTCCGCCGCCTGAGTCTTGCCTCGCGCCGGCTCCGCGGCTCCGCGCCGCCCGGCCCAGCATGCCCAGCATGCGGCAGTCCTACACGGTGACGGTGCCCGAGGAGCCGCCGGCCGCCTTCCCGTTCCTGAAGCAGGAGATGCGGCGGAAGGGAAGCGTGTCCGGCTCCGTGCTGGTGTCCACGTTCGTGGGGCTGCTCATCAACCAAGCCAAGGTGTGTGTGTGTGTGTGTGTTTGTGTGTGTGTGTGCGCGTGCGCGTGGCTCCGTGCATCGGCTGCTTTAATGTGCTTTAATAAACAGTAGTTATTCAGTAATACTGTGATGTCTCAGTGGGGTAATAAGCAGTGTCAACGTGGGCCGACTGTCAGATCATTATAATAATAATAATAATAATAATAATAATAATAATAATAATAATAAAGGGGTCATATGATGCTGGATTTATTAAAAGCTCATTAGTTTGAAAGGTTGTGTTTCATGAGTCGTGAGGTTCTGCTCTCAAAGAGAACCCGGGTTCTGTGAGCTGGTGTTCTGCGTCCTGTCGGAGGTAAGCCGCTCTTTAAGCCGCTGTTCTGTTCCGGGATCAGCGCGCCGCACCGGCGGGTCACCGGTTACATAACCTCCGGTAATCCGCCTCACACACCACAGCTGCTCTTATGAGGGGATGCACACACACACACACACACACACACACACACACACACACACACACACACACACACACACATACATATGCAGGTCTGGTAGGACACAATATTATGAAAATATTTAAATCATGATAATGTCAGTAATGTACCGGTTCACTCCCCATGAGAGGATGTTCCCTCGTGCGGGACATTAAAGCTCCAGGTGCACTACGGTATCATTTATTATTTTATGATATCTCTAATTACAAGACAACAAATTAACAAATAAAATAATGCGAGTGATAATAAATAGTTTATTAATTAAAACATTTTTACATTTTACATTTACATTTTTAAAGCTCGTCAACCTGTGTGTGTGTGTGTGTGTGTGTGTGTGTGTGTGCTTCTGTTATGTAATGAGACGTCACATTAGACCACGTTAGTGATGTCCAGCCTGGCAGCGTTCTCCTCTCGCCCCCTCTACTTCCTGTCTCATCTGCCCCCCCCCTCTACTTCCTGTCTCATCTGCTGCCCCCCCCCTCTACTTCCTGTCTCATCTGCTGCCCCCCCTCTACTTCCTGTCTCATCTGCTGCCCCCCCCCTCTACTTCCTGTCTCATCTGCTGCCCCCCCCCTCTACTTCCTGTCTCATCTGCTGCCCCCCCTCTACTTCCTGTCTCATCTGCTGCCCCCCCTCTAACCCCCCCCACCCCCCCACCCCCACAGTAAAGAGGAGCTCTGTCTTTCTGCTGGTGTGTTGATATGAACGTGTGCATGAGAGGCTCACAGCAGGAGGCCTGTGATCTGTGTGGTGATCTGTAGCCGTGAGGTTAAAGGTTAAAGGTCAAAGGTTAAAGGTCAAAGGTCACGCTGTCCGCCTCAATTTCTAAAAGCTGATTCTGAAATCTTTTTTTTTTTACCTCAGTTGTGATCATGGATTCAATAATTTGTCTTCATGAAGCATAAAGTCACAAGATCACAATATTAATGAACTATTTTTACTGTGTGTGTGTGTGTGTGTGTGTGTGTGTGTGTGTGTGTGTGTGTGTGTGTGTGTGTGTGTGTGTGTCTCTGCTGAACTATACTAAATAATGTCTGATAAACCCAAAACATCATTACAGGTTATCCGCTTTAAATCAAGACATTATTAATTGGGATGTTAATGATTCATCGTTAACATCCAATCAGCAATTAGATCGATTAATGGAGCCATTAGTTAGTCTGATGTACGGGTAGTTTATATATACTGATAGAGGTAATGATGATGTACGGGTAGTTTATATGTACTGATAGAGGTAATGATGTACAGGTAGTTTATATATACTGATAGAGGTAATGATGTACAGGTAGTTTATATGTACTGATAGAGGTAATGATGTACAGGTAGTTTATATGTACTGATAGAGGTAATGATGTACGGGTAGTTTATATGTACTGATAGAGGTAATGATGTACGGGTAGTTTATATGTACTGATAGAGGTAATGATGTACAGGTAGTTTATATGTACTGATAGAGGTAATGATGATGGGTAGTTTATATGTACTGATAGAGGTAATGATGATGTATGGGTAGTTTATATATACTGATAGAGGTAATGATGATGGGTAGTTTATATGTACTGATAGAGGTAATGATGTACGGGTAGTTTATATATACTGATAGAGGTAATGATGATGTACGGGTAGTTTATATGTACTGATAGAGGTAATGATGATGGGTAGTTTATATGTACTGATAGAGGTAATGATGATGTACGGGTAGTTTATATGTACTGATAGAGGTAATGATGATGTACGGGTAGTTTATATGTACTGATAGAGGTAATGATGATGGGTAGTTTATATGTACTGATAGAGGTAATGATGATGTACGGGTAGTTTATATGTACTGATAGAGGTAATGATGATGTACGGGTAGTTTATATGTACTGATAGAGGTAATGATGATGTACGGGTAGTTTATATGTACTGATAGAGGTAATGATGATGTACGGGTAGTTTATATGTACTGATAGAGGTAATGATGATGTACGGGTAGTTTATATGTACTGATAGAGGTAATGATGTACGGTAGTTTATATTACTGATAGAGGTAATGATGATGTAGGGTAGTTTATATACTGATAGAGGTAATGATGATGATGGGTAGTTTATATTACTGATAGAGGTAATGATGTGGTAGTTATATTACTGTAGAGTATGATGGGTAGTTTATATTACTGATAGAGGTAATGATGATGTACGGGTAGTTTATATGTACTGATAGAGGTAATGATGATGTAAGGGTAGTTTATATGTACTGATAGAGGTAATGATGTACAGGTAGTTTATATATACTGATAGAGGTAATGATGATGGGTAGTTTATATATACTGATAGAGGTAATGATGATGTACGGGTAGTTTATATATACTGATAGAGGTAATGATGATGGGTAGTTTATATATACTGATAGAGGTAATGATGATGTACGGGTGACGGGGAGATCGCACACCAGAGGGAGACCAGGAAACTAATAGATATGAAGTTGTATTGTCAGTTGTGTATTGTGAACTGGTCTGAGGAGGTGTGAGGAGGTGTCTGAGGAGGTGGGATCAGGTGTGAGGAGGTGTGAGGAGGTATGAGGAGGTGTGAGGAGGTATGAGGAGGTGTGAGGAGGTGTGAGGAGGTATGAGAAGGTGTGAGGAGGTGTGAGGAGGTATGAGGAGGTATGAGGAGGTGTGAGGAGGTATGAGGAGGTGTGAGGAGGTGTGAGGAGGTATGAGAAGGTGTGAGGAGGTATGAGGAGGTATGAGGAGGTGTGAGGGGGTATGAGGAGGTATGAGGAGGTGTGAGGAGGTATGAGGAGGTGTGAGGAGGTGTGAGGAGGTATGAGGAGGTGTGAGGAGGTATGAGGAGGTGTGAGGAGGTGTGAGGAGGTGTGAGGAGGTATGAGGAGGTGTGAGGAGGTATGAGGAGGTGTGAGGAGGTGTGAGGAGGTATGAGGAGGTGTGAGGAGGTGTCTGAGGAGGTGTGAGGAGGTGTCTGAGGAGGTGGGATCAGGTGTGAGGAGGTGTGAGGAGGTGTGAGGAGGTATGAGGAGGTATGAGGAGGTGTGAGGAGATCTGAGGAGGTATGAGGAGGTGTGAGGAGGTATGAGGAGGTGTGAGGAGGTATGAGGAGGTGTGAGGAGGTATGAGGAGGTGTGAGGAGGTATGAGGAGGTGTGAGGAGGTATGAGGAGGTGTTTCTATGGTCCCATGATCTGGAGCTGTTGTAATGTTGGATTCAAGTCTTTGTGTTTCTCTCAGGAGGAGGAGTTCTCTGTGTGTGTGTGTGTGTGTGTGTGTGTGTGTGTGTGTGTGTGTGTGTGTGCGTGTGTGTGTGTGTGTGTGTGTGTGTGTGTGTGTGTGTGTGTGCGTGTGTGTTCAGCTCACAAGGGAGAAACAGAACAGAGTGTTCTGACCCGTGTCTCTGCCAGGTGGACGGCTTCCTGCTGGTCATGTGAAGTTCAGTTTACAGAGGGAGGGGGGTTAGGGGGGGGGGGCTTGTTATTACAGCGAGGCCACGTTGATACAAGTCTGCACATGTTTGGTTTCAATATTATCTTTTTGTTTCATTGAAGTTGTTTTAAAGTCCTGTGATTGTCTCAAAGCTGCTTTGGAGGAATTTTCTTAAAGGAACAAAGAGTGAAGTTAAAGCTGCATTCTCTCTCCTGACCACCAGGGGGCGACTCCTCTGGTTGTATAGAAGTCAAAGCTTCATGTGTTAAAGCTGCATTCTCTCTCCTGACCACCAGGGGGCGATCCTTGGTTGTATAGAAGTCAAAGCTTCATGTGTTAAAGCTGTTTTCTCCTGACCACCAGGGGCGACTCCTCTGGTTGTATAGAAGTCAAAGCTTCATGTGTTAAAGCTGCATTCTCTCTCCTGACCACCAGGGGGCGACTCCTCTGGTTGTATAGAAGTCTATAGAAAATGACTCTACTTCTCTCTTGATTTATTCCCTCAGTAAACATTGTAAACATGAGTTTATGTCTCAATCTCTAGTTTCAAGTCTTCTTCAATACAGCATGATGTTCATTAAGTAAATTATGGTCCATTTAGAGTCAAACAGACCATAAAGAGGGGATGCTTTAGGGGCGGGGCTACAGGGTGATTGACAGGTCTTCCTGCTGGAGACAAACAGCCACCGAGTCGTTGGCTGTTTGTTCTTCTGTGACCACGATGGAGAGAGTTCATTTCCTTTCCTCACACCTTGTTTCCTTCATCCATCTGCAGTGGCAGCAGTGTTAGTTTATGTATTATTATTATTATTGTTGTTGTTATTATCATCATCATCATCATCCTGGGTTTAAGCCCTCCGCTGGTGAGGAAGAGTTTAAAGCTGCTGACTCACCAAACAGACGGTTTATTAAAAGCTTCCGTGTCCCGGAGGTTTCATGAATGGTTCCTTTAAACGAGGAAGAAGAGGATCACACTCATGAGCTGCTTCTGATTCACAACTCAACTCATCATGAGACATGTACTCTCTATAGTACTCTCTATAGTACTCTATACATGTACTCTATATAGTACTCTATAGTACTCTCTATAGTACTCTCTATAGTACTCTATACATGTACTCTATATAGTACTCTATACATATACTCTCTATAGTACTCTATACAGTACTCTAAACATGTACTCTGTATAGTACTCTATACATATACTCTCTATAGTACTCTCTATAGTACTCTATACATGTACTCTATATAGTACTCTATACATATACTCTCTGTAGTACTCTATACATGTACTCTGTATAGTACTCTATACATGTACCCTGTGTAGTACTCTATACTACCCTCTGTAGTACTCTATACATGTACTCTGTAGTACTCTATACTACCCTGTGTAGTACTCTATACATGTACTCTGTAGTACTCTATACTACCCTGTGTAGTAAATGCCCTCAGCCCCTCGTCGTGAGAGGATCCTCCTGTTCTCCCTCAAAGGACCCGATGTGAAGGTCAAAGGTCGGAGGAGGTCGTCTGTGGATGGTAAAGTGCTCTGAGGAGATCCATGATGTTAGGGCAGAGTGTACTGCATTTAATAGGCCTGTTATTTTGTATAGCCCAGTACACACACACACACACACACACACACACACACACACAATGTAAACTCTCTCTCACACACACACACACACACACACACACACACACACACACACACACAATGTAAACTCTCTTTCACACACACACACACACACACACACACACACACAATGTAAACTCTCTTTCACACACACACACACACACACACACACACACTGTGATGTCCTCTAGCTTTCCATCCCTGCAAA
>JACSYO010001463.1:45000-52500 GCA_016806645.1 Ophiodon elongatus
GTTGTCATGATGTCATGATGATGTCATGTGTGAGTAACGGAGCGTTCCGTCCTGCCAGAGTTCGCCAAGCTGATCCAGACCATGTGGACGTCGTGCAGCAGCGAAGCCGTCAGTCCGTCTGAGTTCAAGACCCAAATACAGAGATACGCTCCTCGATTCGTAGGATACAAGTGAGCTGGTGATGAAGATGATGATGATGGTGGTGATGAAGATGATGGTGATGATGATGATGATGATGATGATGGTGATGATGATGATGATGATGATGATGGTGATGATGATGATGGTGATGATGGTGATGAAGATGATGGTGATGATGATGATGATGATGATGGTGATGATGATGATGATGATGATGATGATGATGATGATGATGATGGTGATGGTGGTGATGATGATGATGATGATGGTGATGAAGATGATGGTGATGATGATGATGATGATGATGATGATGATGATGGTGATGATGGTGGTGATGAAGATGATGATGGTGGTGGTGATGAAGATGATGGTGATGATGATGATGATGATGGTGATGATGATGATGGGGTGATGATGATGATGATGGTGATGATGATGATGGGGTGATGATGATGATGGGGTGATGATGATGATGATGGTGATGAAGATGATGAAGATGATGATGATGATGGTGATGATGATGATGATGATGATGGGGTGATGATGATGATGATGGTGATGATGATGATGGGGTGATGATGATGATGATGGTGATGAAGATGATGAAGATGATGATGGTGGTGGTGGTGGTGATGAAGATGATGATGATGGTGATGAAGATGATGATGATGATGATGGTGATGATGATGATGATGGGGTGATGATGATGATGATGGTGGTGGTGGTGGTGATGAAGATGATGATGATGGTGATGAAGATGATGGGGGTGATGAAGATGATGGTGATGATGAAGATGATGGTGATGATGAAGATGATGATGGTGATGAAGATGGGGATGGTGCTGATGATGATGATGGTGATGAAGATGATGGGGGTGATGGTGATGAAGATGATGATGATGATGAAGATGATGATGATGATGATGATGATGATGATGATGATGATGATGCTCCTGCAGCCAGCAGGATGCTCAGGAGTTCCTGAGGTTCCTCCTTGATGGTCTTCATAACGAGGTGAACCGGGTCTCCGTGCGGCCGCGAGGCTCCTCAGAGGACTACGACCACCTGCCGTGAGTCAGGAGAACCAATCAGAGCGCAGCAGAGAAACACCTGACACCAGAGGTTAAATCAAGTTGGTTTATGGGAGATTTTATTTCCAAAATGTTTCCGTGTCTTGTGGAATGTTTTCCTCTAAAGATTAACTATTGGTCTGAGAGCACCGTGAGGACCTGTTGTTATTATTATTATAGTTTGTCACTTAAATTTGTTATTCATTTAGATATATTAACTTTATACATAGATACAACAGTTAGGTTTGTCAGACAATAATAAAGGTAAAAATAAAAAATAAAAAAACATACAACGGGAAAAATAATAATACTAATAACAAGAAATACAAACAGGAAAAAATAAATAAATAAAAAAGCTCTGATTTAATTTCACCTCTGATCAGATTCATCTTAGTTTAATTTAATCTTAATTATAATAATCAGATTAATTTTTGTATAATTTAATTTTAGTTATAATTATTTATAATGATCTAACCTGGTGTCAGGGTCAGAGTTCATCTGCAACGTTCCACACAAAACCCGTCTACATATTAAACTGCTGATATGTTAATTATTATGTTAATGAGTTATATGATTATTAATGCTCATTAACGTTTACTGAGATCTCCTCTGCTCCTTCAGGGACGAAGAGAAAGGGAGGAAGATGTGGAGCAAATACCTGGAGAGAGAGGACAGCAAGGTGGTGGGTGAGTAAGGTTCTTTAGATAAAGGTTCTTTAGATAAAGGTTCTTTAGATAAAGGTTCTTTAGATAAAGGTTCTTTAGATAAAGGGTCTTTAGATAAAGGTTCTTTAGATAAAGGGTCTTTAGATAAAGGTTCTTTAGATAAAGGTTCTTTAGATAAAGGTTCTTTAGATAAAGGGTCTTTAGATAAAGGTTCTTTAGATAAAGGTTCTTTAGATAAAGGGTCTTTAGATAAAGGTTCTTT
Organism: Ophiodon elongatus; assembly: GCA_016806645.1. NCBI lineage: Eukaryota > Metazoa > Chordata > Actinopteri > Perciformes > Hexagrammidae > Ophiodon > Ophiodon elongatus. The sequence continues at coordinate 47,138 of JACSYO010001463.1, forward strand.
AGATAAAGGGTCTTTAGATAAAGGTTCTTTAGATAAAGGTTCTTTAGATAAAAGTTATTTAGATAAAGGTTCTTTAGATAAAGGTTCTTTAGATAAAGGTTCTTTAGATAAAGGGTTCTTTAGATAAAGGTTCTTTAGATAAAGGTTCTTTAGATAAAGGTTATTTAGATAAAGGTTCTTTAGATAAAGGTTCTTTAGATAAAGGTTCTTTAGATAAAGGTTATTTAAATAAAGGTTATTTAGATAAAGGGTCTTTAGATAAAGGTTCTTTAGATAAAGGGTCTTTAGATAAAGGTTATTTAGATAAAGGTTATTTAGATAAAGGTTCTTTAGATAAAGGTTATTTAGATAAAGGTTATTTAAATAAAGGTTATTTAGATAAAGGTTCTTTAGATAAAGGTTCTTTAGATAAAGGTTCTTTAGATAAAGGTTCTTTAGATAAAGGGTCTTTAGATAAAGGGTCTTTAGATAAAGGTTCTTTAGATAAAGGTTCTTTAAATAAAGGTTATTTAGATAAAGGGTCTTTAGATAAAGGTTCTTTAGATAAAGGTTATTTAGATAAAGGTTCTTTAAATAAAGGTTATTTAGATAAAGGTTCTTTAGATAAAGGTTCTTTAAATAAAGGTTATTTAGATAAATTGTCACTTTTATTTATTTTATTTGTGAACGGGAGGTTTTTATTTATTATTAAACGTACAGAACTTTGAGCTACATCTTCTGTATGAATGAATGAAGATGATTATTATTATTATTATTATTATTATTGTTGTTGTTATTGTTATTGTTGTTATTATTATTAATGTTGATGTGGGTCATGTGACCTCAGACGTGTTCGTGGGCCAGCTGAAGAGCTCTCTGACCTGCAGCCACTGTGGATTCTGCTCCACGGTGTTCGACCCCTTCTGGGACCTGTCTCTGCCCATAGCCAAGGTCAGGACACACACACACACACACACACACACACACACACACACACACACACACACACACACACACACACACACAGGTTTCTTTATTGTCTCTTTCTCTCTGCTTACGGCTCCTAACAAGAGCTCTCTGGTTTCCTGTGTGTGTGTGTGTGTGTGTGTGTGTGTGTGTGTGTGTGTGTGTGTGTGTGTGTGTGTGTGTGTGTGTGTGTGTGTGTGTGTGTGTGTGTTTTCCCTCAGAAGGGCTACGGTGAGGTGAGCCTGATGGACTGCATGCGTCTCTTCACCAAAGAGGACGTGCTGGACGGAGACGAGAAGCCGGTGAGAGAACAGGAACAGGCGGGAAGAAGTACATGTACTCGAGTACTCAAGTACACGAGTACATGTACTCGAGTACTCAAGTACATGTACACGAGTACATGTACATATATTAAGCACAAACAGTATTTCTGTTCTGTTTATAGTTGTTTCACTTAAAGGGCCAGCGCGCAGGATTAAATCTGAGTAAAACTGAAGGAGGAAGTCTCTCTAGAGTCTGGTTTGTCCCTCCTGGGCTCCCGTAGAACAGTTATAACCCGTAAACCCTTCAAACTGGTCCTCTGAGTCAAATAAATAACAACTTCTTACACCTAGACTTCCTACTGGTCTGGTTTATATATATATATATATATATATATATATATATATATATATATTTTCTCCCCTCAGACGTGCTACAGGTGTAAAACCAGGAGGAGATGCACCAAGAAGTTCACCATCCAGAAGTTCCCCAAGATCTTAGTGCTGCGTATCCTGTCCTGTCTATGATGATGTCATATTATTATATTATTATTATATAATATTATGTTATTATATTATTATGTTATTGAATTATTATATTATTATATTATGTTATTATTTTTATTTTATTATATTATTATGTTATTATATTGTTGTGTAATGTTATTATTATGTTATTATATTATTACATTATTATATTATGTTATTATATTATTATTACATTATTATATTATTATGTTATAATATTATTATGTTATTGCATTATTATATTATATATTAGACATAAGTGAGTAAACGTGTCATTAGCCAGCCTCCAGTGAACGTTACCTCCCTGACTCCCTGACTCCTTGACACCTTGACACCTTGACTCCTTGACTCCTTGACTCCGCCTCCTCGTCTCAGACCTGAAACGTTTCTCTGAAGCCAGAAGAACCAGCAAACTCTCCACCTTCGTCAACTTCCCCATGAAGGACCTCGACCTGCGGGAGGTCGCCTCCGAGAGCAGTGAGTCACTTCCTGTTACACTTCCTGTTACACTTCCTGTTACACTTCCTGTTACACTTCCTGTCACCAGCTGGAGGATGAACCCGATATGAGCTCTTCTTCAGCAGTGCAGCATAATAATACTGAATAAATAATAATACTGAATATATAATAATACTGAATAAATGATAATACTGAATATCTAATAATACTGAATATCTAATAATACTGAATGAAACCAGTGACCTGTGTTGGGTCCGCTGCAGGAGACGCGGTGTACCACCTGTACGCCGTGTCCAACCACTCAGGCACCACCATGGGGGGGCACTACACCGCCTACTGTCGCAACCCCAACTCGGGGGAATGGTACACCTTCAATGACTCCAGGTAGGTCTGAACCCGTCGTCATCATCTTCATCATCATCATCTTCATCATCATCATCATCACTTTATTAACGTCGGTCACATCACAGTGAGTCAGAAGCACCTGTAAGGACAACCGGCCTCCTTTTATTAAAATGTAAAGAAACCGTCAGTCAGATGATCGATCTCATCATCATCTGACAGGAAGAACCTTTAGATCCTTTAGACCCTTTAGAACCTTTAGACCCTTTAGATCCTTTAGAACCTTTAGATCCTTTAGACCCTTTAGAACCTTTAGATCCTTTAGATCCTTTAGATCCTTTAGAACCTTTAGATCCTTTAGATCCTTTAGAACCTTTAGACCCTTTAGAACCTTTAGATCCTTTAGACCCTTTAGAACCTTTCTTCTCTCTTTCATAAAGATACCGTGGAGAAAATAGATATTAATAAACTCTACATTGACAACAATGTAGAACCTCCTCAGTCCAAATATGGTCACTTCCTGTTCACTGGTTGCAAAATTCCAAAATGGCGACGGCCTGAGAGCCGAACTGGAGGCTTCACGACGTCCACTTCTCAAATAGCTCGCGTCTAAAAACGAGCCCGAGGACGACGTCTTTCTCCGTCTTCGCCGTCGCTCTGGTTTTCCCACAATGCAACATTCTCTCTCCTCTCTCCTCTGCAGAGTAGCGCCAATGTCCTCCAGCCAAGTGCGCAGCAGCGACGCCTACGTGCTGTTCTACGAGCTGGCTTCCTCCTCGAGGATGTGAGGCCTCCGACCGACGGAGATGAAGAGAAGTGAGACTGCTGGTGGAGCTTGGACTTGTTTTTTGGACATATCACACACACACACACACACATAAACACACACATAAACACACACACACACACACACACACACACATAAACACACACACCTCCACCAGCCTGGAGGCTGCTTCTCCATCAGAGAGGAACCACAGGAACCACGTCCTCTCTCTCCGTCTTTACTCTTCTGTCCTTCTCTTTCTGGGTGGAGGTGTGTGTTCACAGTATGTGCGTGTGTGTGTGCGCGTGTGTGTGTGTGTGTATGTGTGTGCGCGTGTGTGTGTGCGCGTGTGTGTGTGTGTGCGCGCGTGTGTGTGTGTGTGTGTGTGTGAGGCTGTCACAGGGCAATAACCCCGTCTGACCGACGACCCTCCGGTGGACCGTCCCTCTCTATGCACTGAGAACACCTCATCTCCTCCTTTTGCCTCAAAACCATTAAAAACTCACTTGTTGCAATTCTGGTTTTAATTTATACCATTTTTACGTATTTTTTTTTGGGGCATCTTCATCATCTTCATCATCATCATCATCATCATCATCATCATCACGACTCTGGACTGTGGATGCATCGTAACAGGAGGTCGAGGTCACGAGGAGCTCTTCAGCCCACCGGCCTGCTCACGTCTTTCCCTTAAGAGAACACTTCATCTCCCTCTCCCTCGTCCTCGTCCTCTTCCTCTTCCTCTTCCTCTTCCTCTTCCTCTTCCTCTTCCTCTTCCTCTTCCTCGTCCTCTTCCTCTTCCTCTTCCTCTTCCTCTTCCTCTTCTCTCCGTCTCCCCGCGGTAGTCGAGGAGGCCGGTGGCACTGTGAGCCCTACAGGTTTGGGAGGACGACCTCTCGACCTGTGTTTCTATTTAAGTTGTGGCTGCTGCTGATGTTTTAAAAGCTGAGCGGACGAGCGGCGTGAGGTGTTTTCTTCCTCTTGTTTCAGGCCATTGAACAACACGGAAAAGAATGTTTTAAAGAAGAAGAAAAAACAAACACTATATCTGTATATTTTTATATCCTGATGCAATATAGAGAATGTACTATTCAATGGTGCTGAACATGACCCATGACTTTGTTTCCCAGGTTTCAAGAGAGAGAAAAAAGTTATTATTTATGCTTACAGGTGATAATGTGATGAGTCACACTTTTTAACAGTGGCAGTCAAACACATGAGTATATTATATATGAATATATATATATATTAATATATATATATAAATATGAATGAAATAAAAGTTAACAAAACAGTGTTTTTACTTGGTGATCGTCTCTTTAATGATGAAGAATCTGCAGGTTTTGCTGAAACATGAGGATACAAACACGAGGATACAAACACACGAGGATACAAACACATGAGGACACAAACACGAGGATACAAACACATGAGGACACAAACACATGAGGACACAAACACATGAGGATACAAACACATGAGGACACACACACGAGGATACAAACACATGAGGATACAAACACAAGGACACAAACACACGAGGATACAAACACATGAGGACACAAACACATGAGGACACAAACACATGAGGACACAAACACATGAGGATACAAACACATGAGGACACAAACACGAGGATACAAACACATGAGGACACAAACATGAGGATACAAACACACGAGGATACAAACACATGAGGATACAAACACGAGGATACAAACACACGAGGATACAAACACATGAGGACACAAACACATGAGGATACAAACACATGAGGACACAAACACGAGGATACAAACACATGAGGACTAAACCACAGAGGTGACGGACATAAAGAATAAACTACAGAGAGAAAAAGTTTTTTATGACATAATATACTTTTTTTATCAGCTTAACTCCGTAGAGACACACAGTATTTACTTCCTGCTGCTCCATCATCCCCACGCGGCCTCAGTCTTCATACTGACACCCTGGAGGAAAATAAAATAAATAATAAAATATATGATATTAAAGTGACAGTAAAGAACTTTGACCTGGTCCTGGTCCAGTCTGATCCTCTATAT
>JACSYO010001463.1:55000-70000 GCA_016806645.1 Ophiodon elongatus
GCGAGGAGGTCGCAGGGAGGATGGGAGGAGAGCGGGAAGGAGGCGAGGAGGTCGCAGGGAGGACGGGAGGAGAGCCTGAAGGAGGCGAGGAGGTCGCAGGGAGAATGGGAGGTGAGCGGGAAGGAGGCGAGGAGGTCACAGGGAGGACGGGAGGAGAGCCTGAAGGAGGCGAGGAGGTCGCAGGGAGAATGGGAGGTGAGCGGGAAGGAGGCGAGGAGGTCGCAGGGAGGACGGGAGGAGAGCCTGAAGGAGGCGAGGAGGTCGCAGGGAGAATGGGAGGTGAGCGGGAAGGAGGCGAGGAGGTCGCAGGGAGGACGGGAGGAGAGCCTGAAGGAGGCGAGGAGGTCGCAGGGAGGACGGGAGGAGATAGAAATGACAGCGATGCATGCTGGGAAGCCGGGACGAGGGGAGCGGATGTCCTCGGGACGGATGTGCATACCCAGAGGTAAGTGTCTCCGAGACCGGGACCCGGGACAGGTGAGGACAGGTGAGGACAGGTGTGTTTCGTTGCAGGGGTCCCAGGAGGTTCTGGGTCGAGGCCCGCGCTGAGCCTCGTCCTGCTGGGGAGGAGAAGGTCGGGGAAGAGCTCTGCCGGAAACCTGATCCTGGACCGGGACGAGTTCCGGACGGACGTGAAGACCACCAAGTGCTCGGCGGGCGGCGGCGAGGCGTCGGGGCGGGCCGTCACCGTGGTGGACACCCCCGGGTGGAGCCTGTTCGGCCTGGCCAACCCCAAAGAGGTCAGGGCGGAGGTCGGCCGGAGCCCCGCCCTCTGCCCCGAGGGCAGCAGGCCGGGCTTCCTGCTGGCCGTCCCGGTGGGCCCCTTCAGGGAGAGGGACAGGAGGGCCGCGGAGACGTACCTGGGCGTCCTGGGGGACGGCGTGTGGAGGAGAGCCGTGGTGGTGTTCACCTACGGGGAGGAGCTGGGGGGGCGGAGGGTGGAGGAGCAGGTGGAGCAGGGGGGGCCTCTGCAGTGGCTGCTGGACCGATGTGGAGGCCGATACCAAGTGATGGACTCACGCACAGGAGACAGGAATCCAGTGAACCAGCTGCTGGAGATGGTGGACAGACTATAGCAATATAAATAATAAAAAAAATTAAAAATAATCATAATAATTTAAAAAATGTAATATTTGAACATTTAAAAGTTTTTAAAATTTTAACATTTGAATATTTGAAAATGTAAATATTTGAACATTTGAAAATTTAAATATTTGAACATTTAAATATTTGAACATTTGAAAATTTAAGAATTTGAAAATTAGAACATTTGAACATTTGAAAATTTGAATATTTGAAAATGTAAATATTTGAAAATTTGAAAATGTAAATATTTGAAAATTTGAAAATTTAAATATTTGAAAATTTGAAAATTTAAGAATTTGAAAATGAGAAAATTAGAACATTTGAACATTTTAACATTTGAAAATTTGAAAGTTTGAATATTTGAAAATGTAAATATTTGAAAATTTGAAAATGTAAATATTTGAAAATTTGAAAATGTAAATATTTGAAAATTTGAAAATTTAAATATTTGAAAATTTGAAAATTTAAGAATTTGAAAATGAGAAAATTAGAACATTTGAACATTTTAACATTTGAAAATTTGAAAGTTTGAATATTTGAAAATGTAAATATTTGAAAATTTGAAAATGTAAATATTTGAAAATTTGAAAATGTAAATATTTGAAAATTTGAAAATTTAAATATTTGAAAATTTGAAAATTTAAGAATTTGAAAATGAGAAAATTAGAACATTTGAACATTTGAAAATTTGAAAATTTGAAAATTTGAATATTTGAAAATGTAAATATTTGAAAATTTGAAAATTTAAATATTTGAAAATTTGAAAATTTAAATATTTGAAAATTTGAAAATTTAAATATTTGAAATGACAAGATTGCATTTTTTTTACATTCTCATATCTATGTACAATTAATATTAATAATTAAATTATATATATAAATATTTTTACATATATTATGTAATATATATATATATATATACACATATATATAAGACTGTGGTTAAGTGGTAGAGGAGGAAGGTCGGCGGTTCGATGCCAGCTGTACCTGACTGTAACGTGACTTGTGGTGTTAAAGAGCTCTGAACACCAGAAAAGACAAATACAAGTACAGTTTATTTACCATCTGAAATTAATATAGTTTGTCATATTTTATTATTTTTTCTTTACTTTTAATTACATACTATTCTTTGACTTAAAAAACTTTTATGACATACTATATTAGTTTTTTTAAGTTTCTTTGACATAATATACTATAATTTTTTATGAATTCATAATCCTATAATATTACTTTTTAATGACTTTGTCTTTTTTTACTTTTTATGACATGACTATAACCTTTCAAATAAAATACTGATGTACGATCCATCCATCCATTATCCGAACTGATGTACGATATTTTTATGAAATACTATGCTAAATATTTTACTTACTATTCATGACAAAGTATACTACGACGTTTTATTTTTACTTTTTTGATGAGATTTAAAAAAAAAAAACTATAACTTTTCATGACTTTTTCTGACAAAACTATACAATAACTTTAAAAAAAACAACTTTGTATGACATACTGCACTTTGTCTATATATATAACTTTTTCTGACATTATTCAGTTTTTTTATGAATTGCTAAACTCTGACTTGTTTCATTACTTTTCATGATAAACCACATTTTGACTATTAAATTTACTTTGTAAATAAACGTGATTATTTATTACTTTCAGCTTGTCTCGACATCATATATCTGAAGTGTTTATGAGCATATTTACTGATTTACGACGTGGAAAAGAATTACGAGTCATTTAAAGGCTTTATTGGTTTGATAAATCACGACTTTGTGTTATTAAAATCATATTTCACATATTTAACGGGCTCTTGTTGTTTATTCCATTCATCAGAGAAACAAACAGAATGTTTGACTTTAATATTTGATTCAATGTCATCAGAACAAAAAGAGTGTTCAGGCCATCGTGTGGTAGAAAGGTGTACTGCAGATTTATTATATATATTTATATATTGTTAAAAATATATTGTTAAAAAACTACTGCAGATTTATATATTGTTAAAAAACTACTGCAGATTTATATATTGTTAAAAAACTACTGCAGATTTTACTGGCCAATCCTATTGTAATTTGATTTTTGTGTATATTGTGCTTGTATGACGTGATGATTGTGTGTTTACTTTGTAGAGCTACATTCAGATGTACAGTGTATTTGTGTGTTTATGTACATAAATATATATAATGATTTCTGGCACTGTGGAATGAGGTGACCCCATTCTTTTTGTTTGTTTGTATGTTAACAAAAAGCTGAAAAACAATGGAAATATTAGTTAAAGTACATGTTTACTGTATTGTGTCTGTCAATATTTCCAAATTATTCTTTTAAAAGAAATTAAAAAAAGTAGTGCAGATTTATATATTGTTAAATATAATATTAAATATAAATATATTTTTCTATATTATAAGTTTTATAATATTTTTATGTACTATACTATGATTTTTAAATACTATACTTCGAATTCTTTTACAAACTATATTATTTATGACTTTTTGACATTACACTGTTCTTTTGTTTTTACTTATGACATAACATATGACGGTTTTCTTAAAACGTTTTATAAATACTATACAATACATTTTTACAATTACTTTTAATGACAGTCGATACAATGTCTTAATATTTCATTTACGTACTATACTATGATTTTTATACTACACTTTTGTTTTATTACTTTTTTTACATTTATAATTTTTTATGAAATACTATGACTCAAATTCTTATGAAATAATATATTATTTTTTTTATGACTTTTCATGACATACTATACAATTCATTTTTAGAATTACTTGACATTCTATACAATGTCTTATGATTTTATTTACGTACTATACTATGATTTTTAAATTCTATACTTCGACTTTTATTTTTTGACATTTATTATGAAATACTAATATATATATATATATAAAAATAAATAAACATTACATCAACAGTCTATAATCTACCAATGAGGAGTCATGAGAGGGATTCAGTGTTTCTTCATATCAGTTTTATTTATCCTTTATTGCAATCAAGTCAAACTTCCATTCTGACAGGAACAACACGATATCTTTACAAGTGCCCAAAAAAATATATCTCACTGACCTTTTGTTAATTATTATATTTGGCAACTTATAAGTCTCTGCTAAAACAATTAACAATATATATACTAATTTATTCATGAAAAAATACATCGTCAATTTCCACAACAAAATACCAAGAAGAAGGTATGTGACACGCAGTAGTTTCGTTACACGACGACTCAAAACACGCTACGGAAGGAACACGACACTACGGAGGAAAAGTAAACAACGGGCGCTGCTGAACTTCCGTAGATTCTGGACCCGGTTCTGGACCCAGATCTTTACACATTGTCTGGGTTTCACATATCAAAGATGTTTATTTGTTCCTTTTAAAGTGTGCACACTAATGTTTAGAATGTTTAGAGTGGACTAAATACTTCGTGGTCCTCTTCCCTTCAAACAGAACCGGTACCGACCGTCTGGGGTCCAACAACAAAAATAATAACAACAACAACAAGGAAACAAAGTTCAATATTTTGGGGGTAAAACACACACACTTCCCTTCTGAGATTAGGAGATTAACGTCATCTCTGTGTGTAAAACACAGAGCGGGGGTCGGGGTGTGGTTAGCCTAGCTTAGCATCACATCTGGAAGAAGAGGAAACAGAAACGCGCTGACGCCTCGTTTGTTTAATCTGAACACGAACAGAAAGTTAAATCAATGATCTGTAGTGAAGTCACACTTTGAGTCTCTGGTTCTGGTTCGGGTGTGTTTCTGAAGCCCCGCCCCCTAAAACAAAACCCAACCCCCTAAAAGGTGTTTAGCTGCTCTGTGCTGAACCCTCAAACATGAGGTTCATATCCGTGTTCTCACCTCTCAGAGAAAGATGATCGCTGCCTTTCCCTAAATCCTCCTTCATCATCTTCATCACCACCATCACCATCACCATCATCTTCATCACCACCATCACCATCATCACAATCATCACCATCATCATCATCATCATCACCATCATCATCACCATCATCATCATCACCATCACCATCACCATCATCACCATCACCATCACCATCATCATCATCATCATCATCACCATCATCATCATCACCATCACCATCATCACCACACCCTGAACTCTCCACGTCTCCGTCGCCTGTCACACCGAACCAGTGAGCCCCGAGGCCAGGCGGTCCACGCTGTACCCCCCCTGGACCCTCTGGACCCCCCTCTAGACCCCCCTCTGGACCCTCTGGACCCTCTGGACCCCCCTCTAGACCCCCCTCTGGACCCTCTGGCTCGTGTTCGGGGCTCAGACGTAGGAAGACGTTTAAGTGGAGAGAGCAGATCAAACATGCTAAACACGCTAAACACACGCGTGTGAGACGACCGACCGTCACGCTAAAGACGAGTCCACGCAGACGGAGGTCCAACGACCCCGATGACGTCACCGTGATGTCACCGTGATGTCATCGGGGTCGCGAGCTACAGTTTTGCAACGGAACGCGACGTCGATCTCCTTCGTGGGAGGGACTTATCAAAGCATTGCATTGTGGGGAATGTAGGTCTTTTCTTCCTGGACTCTGCGAAAGTGCAATATTATTAAAACTCACTACGTACAAGCAAACACAAGTGGTGGTGTCACGGAGTTTCAGTCAGAGACACCGTGGTTCTGCAGAAACGACGACGAGGCGGTTCCTCCGATCCGAAGCCTGCAGGTCGTCTCCGAGGCGGAGGACGCGTAGCGGTTGCAGTAGATTCGTAACGTGGATCTACGTCACGTGAAGAAGCTGCGATGGATGAAATGCGTGAGGACATCCGGCGGAGCGTCGCCGTGCTCGTGGAAACGGAACGTTAAAAACTACAAAGATTCACGTCGACGACTCAGCGAACCGCGAGGACTCAGATCCTAAAAACACCTGAGGTTTAAAGGGATGCTTCAACAGGTTTATTGGCTTTCTCTCAAGACAGGATTAGCCTAGCTTAGCATAAAGTCTAGAGACCTCTGACTATTTATTATTATAGAAAAAAACAAATACAAACTCTCTTTTTAATTTCCCGTTTGTGTCCAGATTCAACGTGAGTGAGATTTAAAAGTGTTTCCCTTTGCTCCCAGTCTTTATGCTAAGCTAGGCTAACCAAGAAAGACAATAAACCCCAAAACCGTTCCTTTAAATAAACAAACTCTGATTTTGAGTTCTTTTAGTGGTAATCTGGGGTTTTTATTTGTGCACAATATAAATCTGAGTCTAAGTTGCATAAAGATTCATCTTAATACTTAGTGTTATTCTACCGTTATGATAAAGTTATTTTTACATCGCAGGTTAGGTGTTTAATTACAGCGTTAGCAAGGTGAGGACGATCACGTGACACAAACCAGGAACTAAAGGGAACCAGGAAGTAAAAAAATAATAAATGGAACGAACGAACTGAACGCAGCTCGAATAAAGTAGAGAGAGTAGAGGAATAAGTAGAAACACCTCGAGATGAAAACTTCCAGTTCTGATACACAAAGAGAATAAAAGAATAAAAGAAACTCACAACAACTCTACGTGTTTGTTTTCTAGCTGCAGGAAGTCTGGAATGATGGAACCGGATCTGTGGAGCCTTACGAGGTATTTAAGTACTTTTAGTGCGTATTTACTTCAATGCGTCTGAAGCTATCTTTCATCCCGAATGAGTGAGAGTGGGAAGAGGAGGCGAGATGAGGAGGCGAGATGAGGAGCCGAGATGAGGAGGCGAGATGAGACCTCAGGATGAGGAGCCGAGATGAGGAGCCAAGATGAGACCTCAGGATGAGGCCGAGATGAGATGGATGAGGAGCCGAGTGAGAGCGAGATGAGACCTCAGGATGAGGAGAGATGAGGAGCCGAGATGAGACCTCAGGATGAGGAGCCGAGATGAGGAGCCGAGATGAGACCTCAGGATGAGGAGCCGAGATGAGGAGCCGAGATGAGACCTCAGGATGAGGAGCCGAGATGAGGCCTCAGGATGAGGAGCCGAGATGAGGCCTCAGGATGAGGAGCCGAGATGAGGCCTCAGGATGAGGAGCCGAGATGAGGCCTCAGGATGAGGAGCCGAGATGAGGCCTCAGGATGAGGAGAGGTGGAGGTCGTCAGGAGCAGAAGGCGGACTGCAGCTGCTTGAAGGCGGCCTGCCTCTGTTTCTTATCCACTTCCTGTCTCTTGCGTTCTTCTTTCTCCTCCTGAATCTCCGCCTCGAACTTGCTGCCCAGAGACAGAGCCTGCATCTGGAGACACAACGGGGGGGGGGCATCTTATTCATCTGTAACTCAGCTTTATTTTGGCGGTCTGTGGAGACTTCCTTGGACTTGAATCATTTCAACGCTCATTCTTGGTGTTAATGAAGTCTGATAATGAGCTGAGAGCTGTTAGCAAGGTAAACAGATCATAATTAATCTCTAATATATATTTTATATTCATGTGAAAACATCTGGATTTATTCTAGTTCATCACCAACATTTTACTAGATTACATGTGAACGCATCATGAGAACGTTATCATTTACCTCCAGCCAGTACTCATGTTCACTGAGCAGAGCCTGAACGCATCACCATGTACCTGAAGGGAACCTCCGCTGGTTCTCCGTTAGCGGTGCTGCTAACGTTACTAGCTCTCCTCCTGTTGGTTCTCCGTTAGCGGTGCTGCTAACGTTACTAGCTCTCCTCCTGTTGGTTCTCCGTTAGCGGTGCTGCTAACGTTACTATCTCTCCTCCTGTTGGTTCTCCGTTAGCGGTGCTGCTAACTTACTAGCTCTCCTCCTGTTGGTTCTCCGTTAGCGGTGCTGCTAACGTTACTAGCTCTCCTCCTGTTGGTTCTCCGTTAGCGGTGCTGCTAACGTTACTAGCTCTCCTCCTGTTGGTTCTCCGTTAGCGGTGCTGCTAACGTTACTAGCTCTCTTCCTGTTGGTTCTCCGTTAGCGGTGCTGCTAACGTTACTAGCTCTCCTCTTACTTTAAACACTGATTGGTTGTTTACAAAGTCACATGATCAGAGACTAGAGACACATCATGATGTCATGATCACATGTTTACTGGAGGATAAACTTTATTTACTCTGTGATGGTTAATGTTAAACTGTGTTATTAATCTGAGGTTCACATGAACCATGAAGGGGATCTAAATATTGTCTGTCAGAGCAGGTACAACACAACCTAGAGTACAACGTAGAGTACAACGTAGAGTACAACATAGAGTACCTTGGCTTCGAAGAAGTCCTTGGCTCCCATCACTCCCTCGGTGGAGACGTTGATCTCAGACAGCCGGGCCAGAGCCATCAGGCCACTCTCCTCCTGCAGCTCTCCGGCCGCCGCTCTCCGGAAGATCAACAGGAACTGCAGGAAGGTTTAATCTCAGTCAAAATCCCCGCCAAAATAAAAGCGGTTACAAGATATTCTCTATATTCTGTAAAAAAAAAAGAAAAAAAACTTCCCCTTACATTTAGTTAAGAAACCAATAGTTTTATTGGATCACGGATGGTGTAAGGTAATCATGAATAATAAATAAACAAATACATTAAATAGTGATTGTGTGATCTGATTATTTATTACATGATGATTCCTGCATTTCTTTATAAATCAGCCTCTATTTTTCTCTTCTGATGGAGAACTTTACCACGATGGAGTCACTGTCATCTCGATCTTGTACTTATATATTATATTATTTTCGCTGTCGTGTAACTGGACACTCTCACCTCTCTGTAGCTCAGCTTGCCGTCGAAGTCTTCGTCCACCTCTTTGATCATGTTCTTCAGGCCCAGGTGAGTCTGTGGAGCTCCCAGCTTCTCCATCATCAGCTTCAGCTCCATCAGGCAGATGAAGCCGTCTCTACCGGTGTCGTACCTGCAGACCACAGGAACCCCATCACAGTGTTAGGAGGTTCTGTCCCCAGAGGAAACATCTGGTGTTACAGCTGCATTCTCTCTCCTGACCACCAGGGGGCGACTCCTCTGGTTGTATAGAAGTCAAAGCTTCATGTGTTAAAGCTGCATTCTCTCTCCTGACCACCAGGGGGCGACTCCTCTGGTTGCATAGAAGTCAAAGCTTCATGTGTTAAAGCTGCATTCTCTCTCCTGACCACCAGGGGCGACTCCTCTGGTTGTATAGAAGTCTATAGAAAATGACTCTACTTCTCTCTTGATTTATTCCCTCAGTAAACATTGTAAACATGAGTTTATGTCTCAATCTCTAGTTTCAAGTCTTCTTCAATACAGCATGATGTTCATTTAGTAAATTATGGTCCATTTAGAGTCAAACAGACCATAAAGCAGGGGATGCTTTAGGGGCGGGGCTACAGGGTGATTGACAGGTCTCTACGTCCTCCTCAGTCCAGATATGGTCACTTCCTGTTCACTGGTTGCAAAAAAAACAAGATGGCGACGGCTAAAACACCAACTCGAGGCTTCAAAATGTCCACAAACCAACGGGAGACGTCACCATGACGACGTCCTCTTCTTATACGCAGTCCGTGGTCCCAGTACGTGACATCGAAGCTGCGTGAGTGTTTAAACAATGGCTGCATCTGTGTGCAGAACACATGTCACTCTCTCTCCCGGCTGCTGGAAGCGTCTATAAATACTCATGGAGTCTCTCTGGAGTCCAGCTGGTGATAACAGCTGTCTGAATCTCTTACGACGCAGTCGAGCTTTAAAAGGAGTTTTGTACTTTGGGTTCCCACTAGAACATGTTGACGTGCTGGAATGTTAGAAAACAAACAAACACTGCAAGCAGAAATAAACTGGGACACATTTAGAGCGTTTAAAACTTTGTGAAATGGTTAATACGTTTAATAGTTGTTCATAAATCCTGAAGCTTCTCTCCATGGATTGAGCATTTTGATACTTTCATTAGTATTTAATTTATAATAAAAAATACTTTAAATAATTTTTTTATTTTACTTTTAATATACTTATTAAATACATACTGGAACCCCTGAATGTGTATAAGAAGTGGACGTAGTCTATGGACGTAGTTTGTGGACATTTTGAAGCCTGCGGTTTGTCAATTTGGTCGTCGCCATCTTGTTTTCCTTGCAACCAGAGAGCAGGAAGTGACCATATCTGGACGTAGAGACGCCGTATACGTCTCTGGTGTCGACCTGTCAATCACCTTGTAGCCCCGCCCTAAAGCATCCCCTGCTTTATGGTCTGTTAGAGACCTGTCAATCACCTTGTAGCCCCGCCCCTAAAGCATCCCCTGCTTTATGGTCTGTTCGACTAAATGAACAGATCGTTTGTTTGTTGTTGACCACAGAAAGCATTAAAAACAACAACAATAGTTTACACATTCCGCTGCACGAAGAGGTAATGTTCATGTCTCTTAAAGGGAACACTGTTGTTCTACATGTAGGACAAAGAACATGCACATAGTTACGTTGTTATGGTAACCATTGTAAGCGTTGGTTAACCGGGCTTCATTTGCATAATGGGCTGATTACAGCCAGAGAAAGGGCTTCCTGTCCGGGCTGCATTCCAATTCTGGGAACACAAAGAGACGCTCAGACCGACTTGAGCTCTTTGTGGGAGCAGAAGAATGCCAGAGCAGGAACAACCATCTGACCACGAGGAGAGAACCCAGGAACCCTCAGGAACCCTCGTTATGGCAGAACCCTCAGGAACCCTCGTTATGTCAGAACCCTCAGGAACGCTCGTTATGTCAGAACCCTCAGGAACCCTCGTTATGTCAGAACCCTCAGGAACGCTCGTTATGGCAGAACCCTCAGGAACCCTCGTTATGTCAGAACCCTCAGGAACGCTCGTTATGGCAGAACCCTCAGGAACCCTCGTTACGTCAGAACCCTCGTTAAGTCAGAACCCTCAGGAACCCTCGTTATGTCAGAACCCTCAGGAACCCTCGTTACGTCAGAACCCTCGTTAAGTCAGAACCCTCAGGAACCCTCGTTATGTCAGAACCCTCAGGAACACAGGAACCCTCAGGAACACCTCGTCACACACACACACACACACACAATTTGTCACATTGTATTCCAGAGGAACATCAGAATATCATAAATAAATATGATATAAAATAAACACGAACGTCATCAATGTTGTTGCCGCCTCGCGCTTCCCGCTCCGATGACGTCACGCCGCGTCACGGATTAAACCCTCACACGGTCACGAGGGCCTCGGCGAGTGAGTCAGACTTGACAGCTCGCGCTTCCCCCGCGAGGCGTGACGTCACGTCAGCATCTTTATCCTCACTCACTCCCAGCCTCCCGCGCGCTCACTCACTCCCCCCTCCCCTCCCCGCGCGCGCTCCTCCGCCGTCTCTTACCGTTTGAACATCGCCTCCATGTCCTTGATCTGCTTGCGCGAGAATTCCTTAAACTCCGTGTACGGGTTGAACACGCGGGTCCTGCACGGGGCGGCGTTCCCGTCGTTGATGTCCTGCCTGCGGGTCAGCACGGCGGACAGCTCGGAGCCGGAGGACGGGTCTCCTCCTCCGCAGGCTCCCTCGGCCTCATGCTGTGATCTGGGTCGGACCGGGACCGGGCTCAGCCTAGGGCTCGGGCTCGGGACCGGGCTCGGGACCGAGTCCGGGACCAGGACCGGGGTCGGGGTCGGGCCGGGCTCTGGTCCCGGCTCGGCCTCCTGCGTGGCAGCCAGTCGCGACTGGAGCTTCTTCGCCAGCTCTTCGGACGCCATGTCTGCGTGTCGCGCGCTGTTCACGGGGAATGAAGCCTGACAGCCGTCTCACGCAGCAACCGTTAACTGACCGGTGATGAGCGAGGAGCAGGAGTGCGCAGCTTCCGGCCGCAGGCTTTCAAAATAAAATAAATACAAATAACGGTTTTTCTTTTACCTTTCTGTCTATTTATTATTATTTTTGTATTTTTGTATCTTCGTTTGGATGTCTGTATTTAGCTGTTTGTTATTGTCAATATGTGCAATTTGTTCAATAAACACAAAATAAAAAGCTATTTATGAATGCAGTCTTTTCAAAATAAGACAGAAAAATAACGGTATATTTGTTTTACCTTTCTGTCTATTTTTATTTATTTTTTAATCTTCTGCGTTTATTCTTCTAGAATCTTGGTTTGAATGTTTGTATTTAGTTGTTTCTTATTGTCAATATGTGCAATTTGTTCAATAAATAAAAATAAAAATATATAAATACACACACACATATAATATATATATCAAATAATATGTATATTCTATATAAATATACACACACATTTATATAAACACACATTTATTTATATATATAAAAAAATAATGGTATTTTTTTACCTTCTATGTTTATTCCTCTGGCACATTGGTTTGAATGTCTGTATTTAGCTGTTTGTTATTGTCAATTTGTGCAATTTGTTCAATAAATAAAAATAAATATACATACAAACATATAATATATATATATATATATAATAAAAAATATAACTATGATATATATATATATATATATAATATATATCATATATATATATATTGATGTTGAGCAACAATTTCATCTGAATAAAAATTATTGTTTGTTTTTTCCCCAAGGGAAATCAACACAAGGGAATAAACAACTGATATTATTTTATTTTTTAAATGTATGATATCCAATGTGTTTCAGACAACGTATCCTTAAACTGTTCGTTTCATATCTTATCAAAAGTTCCTCGTCAGCCTCAATGGAGAAAGTAGAGCAACAGACAATACTTATTTTTACTGTCTACTATTTCATTCATATATTAAACTACTTTAATGCACACAAGACTTTGTGAAACGAGTTCAAGCAAAACAAACTATCGGTTAAAATGAGTGAAGGTTTGATTTCATTGGAGATTTCAAGAATTAAAAAAATGGGACTTAAACGTTTCAGCTTTAGGGCCAAATTCTGTCTCAACACAGCGCTCTCGGACACATTTCACCCCCTCATTACATAAAGCCGCCTTTATTTCCTGCAATCTTTGATATGAACCACTTGGGTGTCAGGTTATAAGAAAATATACGAAACGGCGAATTTAGGAAAATGTGCAAAAATAGAGAAAATGAGCTCAGACCTGAGCGGGTTAACGCTGCGACAACCTCAAAGGAAATCCCATGAAAGCACCTCCACCCATAAACACCACTACAGCTGAGAGACAACGATATTTAGTTATTCAATGTTCATTTTTGGTGAAGCGACCCTTTAAAAACACTGGACATGAGTCCATGTTTTGGCTTTTTAAACGTATTCATTTGAGTAAAACAGAATATATATTCATACCTTTAAATGTATTGAATAACTTTACACCATCTGAAGCCTCGATGCACCCTACCGGTGGTTCCATGTCTGATTTATGATTTTAATCGACTTCATGAACAACTATATATTTAAAGTGGCCAGAGACTTTTCTTCTTGACAACATTTAAACTTATTATATATTTCTGTGGAGAAGCACCAATCAGCTGGAGGCCACAAACGATCACTTGAACACGAGGTCGTCCGACAGAAAAACACATTTAATGCTGTAAAGGAGATTTATTTTATTTTTGTGTCTTAATTTAAATATTTAAACAAAGCATGATAACGTGTATAATACTAATCACACATTAATAGTAATAAGAATACGTGGAGGAAGTATCTGGTTCCCAAGCCGGAGCTATGAGGTGGGCTGGTTCAGACACAACGTTTCTGTGCTGGTCTACGTGCTGGTCTCCGTGCTGGTCTCCGTGCTGGTCTACGTGCTGGTCTCCGTGCTGGTCTCTGTGCTGGTCTACGTGCTGGTCTCTGTGCTGGTCTCCGTGCTGGTCTCCGTGCTGGTCTACGTGCTGGTCTCCGTGCTGGTCTCTGTGCTGGTCTACGTGCTGGTCTACGTGCTGGTCTACGTGCTGGTCTACGTGTTGGTCTCTGTGCTGGTCTACGTGCTGGTCCTGTGGTCTACGTGCTGGTCTGTTTGGTCTCTGTGCTGGTCTACGTGCTGGTCACGTGCTGGTCTACGTGCTGGTCACGTGTTGGTCTGTGCGCTCGTGCTGGTCTACGGTCTACGTGCTGGTCTACATGCTGGTCTACCGGATCGAGGACGAGACGTCGGCCTGAGGATCTGGATGTCGGCCTTCTTCACCAGCAGGTCTCCAGGAACAGGCCGTAGTTAGGGTCCTCTGAGTACCTGAACCTGTAGAGACCATGGAGAGACATGGGACTGTAGAGAGAGAGAGAGAGAGAGGGAGAGAGAGAGAGAGAGGGAGAGAGAGAGAGAGAGAGAGAGAGGAGAGAGGGAGAGAGAGAGAGAGGGAGAGAGAGAGAGAAGGGAGAGGAGAGGAGAGAGGGAGAGAGAGAGAGAGGGAGAGAGAGAGAGAGAGGGAGAGAGAGAGGGAGAGAGAGGAAGGAGAGAGAGAGAGAGAGAGAGATGGAGAAGAGAGAGAGAGAGAGACAGAGATGGAGAAGAGAGAGAGAGAAAGAGAGAGCTGAAGAAGTAACGTTCTCATGAGACTTTTCACCTCTCAGGTTTAATAACCTGTGAACAGCCAAAAACAAACCTCTCCACCACCTGAGCCTTCACTATGTGGAGCTGGAGTCTCTACAGTGATGTCCTCAGGTGTCCTCAGGTGTCCTCTGATGTCCTCAGGTGTCCTCAGGTGTCCTCTGGTGTCCTCAGGTGTCCTCTGGTGTCCTCAGGTGTCCTCTGGTGTCCTCTGATGTCCTCAGGTGTCCTCTGATGTCCTCAGGTGTCCTCAGGTGTCCTCTGGTGTCCTCTGATGTCCTCTGGTGTCCTCTGATGTCCTCTGGTGTCCTCTGATGTCCTCAGGTGTCCTCAGGTGTCCTCTGGTGTCCTCTGATGTCCTCTGATGTCCTCTGATGTCCTCTGGTGTCCTCTGGTGTCCTCTGGTGTCCTCTGATGTCCTCAGGTGTCCTCAGGTGTCCTCTGATGTCCTCTGGTGTCCTCTGATGTCCTCTGATGTCCTCTGATGTCCTCAGGATGTCAG
>JACSYO010001464.1:5000-35000 GCA_016806645.1 Ophiodon elongatus
TGGGCACCCTGAGGAGAACCAAGCGGCTCCACCGGCGCCTACTGGTAGGTCTCTCCCCCCCCCCCTCCTCCCCCTCCCTCCATGAGAAATCCATCTTCATAAAGGTGGGGGAGCGGGGGGGTCATATTCTCCACCGTGTGATCGTGCACCGCCGTGTGATGTTGTTGAGGCAGACGTGGGAAAAGTTGCTGCTGCGTCATGAGACCCCCCCACACCTGGTCCATGTGGGGGATCGGGGTTCACCTGGTCCATGTGGGGATCGGGGTTCACCTGGTCCATGAGGGGTCGGGTTCACCCACCTGGTCCATGTGGGGGATCGGGGTTCACCTGGTCCATGTGGGGGATCGGGGTTCACCTGGTCCATGAGGGGGATCGGGGTTCACCTGGTCCATGTGGGGGATCGGGGTTCACCTGGTCCATGTGGGGGATCGGGGTTCACCTGGTCCATGAGGGGGATCGGGGTTCACCTGGTCCATGTGGGGGATCGGGGTTCACCTGGTCCATGAGGGGGATCGGGGTTCACCTGGTCCATGTGGGGGATCGGGGTTCACCTGGTCCATGAGGGGGATCGGGGTTCACCTGGTCCATGTGGGGGATCGGGGTTCACCTGGTCCATGTGGGGGATCGGGGTTCACCTGGTCCATGTGGGGGATCGGGGTTCACCTGGTCCATGTGGGGGATCGGGGTTCACCTGGTCCATGAGGGGGATCGGGGTTCACCTGGTCCATGTGGGGGATCGGGGTTCACCTGGTCCATGTGGGGGATCGAGGTTCACCTGGTCCATGTGGGGGATCGGGTCCGAGTCGTAGCGTGAGGACGTGTTGATGCAGCATCATGTAAAGGAACCCCTGCAGTAGCACATGCCTTCCCCGGCGTTGCCTAGCAACCTCCGGGATCCTGACACGCACACGCACGCACACACAGACACACACACACACACACACACACACACACACACACACACACACAGGACAGACGTATGTAAATGAGATCTGTCGTGAAGAGAGGAGCTCCGTTTATTCCTCCATGAGATCAAAGGTTTCCCTCCTCAGATCGGAGTGGAGGAGGAGGAGGAGGTCTTCTTTCAGGAGGAGGAGGAGGTCTTTCAGGAGGAGGAGGAGGAGGAGGTCTTCTTTCAGGAGGAGGAGGAGGTCTTTCAGGAGGAGGAGGAGGAGGAGGTCTTCTTTCAGGAGGAGGAGGAGGTCTTTCAGGAGGAGGAGGAGGAGGAGGAGGTCTTCTTTCAGGAGGAGGAGGAGGTCTTTCAGGAGGAGGAGGAGGAGGAGGTCTTTCAGGAGTAGGAGGAGGTCTTCTTTCAGAAGGAGGAGAAGGAGGTCTTCTTTCAGGAGGAGGAGGAGGTCTTTCAGGAGGAGGAGGAGGTCTTCTTTCAGAAGGAGGAGAAGTAGGTCTTCTTTCAGGAGGAGGAGGAGGTCTTCTTTCAGGAGGAGGAGGTATTATTTCAGGAGGAGGAGGAGGTCTTCTTTCAGGAGGAGGAGGAGGTCTTCTTTCAGGAGGAGGAGGAGGAGGTCTTCTTTCAGGAGGAGGAGAAGGAGGTCTTTCAGGAGGAGGAGGTCTTCTTTCAGGAGGAAGAGGAGGAGGAGGTGTTTCAGGAGGAGGAGGAGGTCTTCTTTCAGGAGGAGGAGGAGGAGGTCTTCTTTCAGGAGGAAGAGGAGGAGGAGGTCTTCTTTCAGGATGAAGAGGAGGTGGAGGTCTTTCAGGAGGAGGAGGAGGTCTTTCAGGAGGAGGAGGTCTTTCAGGAGGAGGGGGAGGTCTTTCAGGAGGAGGGGGAGGTCTTTCAGGAGGAGGAGGCCTTTCAGGAGGAGGAGGAGGTCTTTCAGGAGGAGGGGGAGGTCTTTCAGGAGGAGGAGGCCTTTCAGGAGGAGGAGGTCTTTCAGGAGGAGGGGGAGGTCTTTCAGGAGGAGGAGGAACTTGTTTCAGGGTTCACGGAGACGCCGATAACCTGTGGGCGGGATTGAAAAGCATGTTTTGTTTTATAGAAAACAATCAACAAAACGACAGCGATTATCAACCAGAACCTGTAAAAACACCATTATCGTCAGGTTTTCATCTTTCTGACGGTCCCTGAACGCATCACGCGTGACGAACGCTTCCTTCAGAAAAAGCTTAAACTTCTGATATTTCATCAGAAACGTTTTATTCTACGTCTCATTTAAAATGTCTCCTTTAATAAACGTTTACTTTAATCAGATTCTGTAAAAACATTAAATTCTGAGCTCCTCCGAGAACCTGATGGATTCATCTGAGACCAACAGTCATGTGACAAGGAGAGGAGAAACTCTGAGAGGAGAGGTTATTTAATATGTATATTTATATATTAAATATATTTAATATATATATATATTATATATATTAAATAATTCAATATTCATAACACACAGGTCCTTCATTGGTAAAACTTGTGGACACTTGGAAACATGTTGGATATTTAGATTATATTGTTTTCCAATAATAAAAAACACATATTTAAAGAAATTCCTGCATGTGTCCGGTATATATATTATATTGACATGGACTTGAGGAGTAACGGGTCCTCATGGATCCAGATCCGTTCGGTCCCCCCTCACAGGCTAACGGTTGCTTTGTTCTTTCTTTGTAAACTAGTTTCCCTCCTGCGTCTCATTACTGACCCCCTTAATGCCCCGGGTGTCCTGGGCCTGCAGGTGGAGCTGCAGACGCACAGATCAGATGTTCAGCTGCTTTAGGAAGCTTCGTCCTGGGCGAGGCGTTCAGGGCACCGCTCGGGAAGTAGGACAATCCGAGTGCTCGTACGAGGGTTGCTACTGGTTTCATGTTGTATAAACCATAAATAATATAAACCATGATTCAACCCACGTCAAGGACGGAACACGATACTATATATATATATATATATATAACACACAACACACCAACGTGAACATGGGTTCTTAACGCCAGCCGAAAAACGAGAGGTTAAAACTAAAACATTAAATTGGGAGAAATAAAAGGTTGAACATGTTTTAAAATCCAAACTAAGTCTTTCAGCAGGCCGCCGGGAAACTTCTTAGAACCGTGAGAACTGAAATCTGTCTTCTAGTCTACAGAATAAACGTGTCTCCTGGTTCTGTAGGACAAAGAGGGTTCTGTAGGACAAAGAGGGTTCTGTAGAACAAAGAGGGTTCTGTAGGACGAAGAGGGTTCTGTAGGACGAAGAGGGTTCTGTAGGATCGGGTTCTCCGTTTGAGTTCGTCCGTCCACTAAAGAGAACTTTACCTCCGAGGGCCGTCGATGAGTTTCACTACGAGGCTTTTGTTTTGTCACCTTTTCCACTTTGGAAGGAATCCTGCTTCAGTCTGTAAGCATCAGCAGCAGTGTGGTGGTTCACCCCCTCCCCCTCACCCCCCCTCCTCCCCGTCTATCCGGGGCGACATCGATTATTCATGCAGCGAGCGGCGCCTCCCCCTCGTGCTGACATGGGCCTCGCTCACTGAAGCCCATTAATTGGCAGCAGAATGGGAGAAGCCCAGAGAGGGAGCGTGTCACAGAGTCGGGGGGAGGGGGGGAGGGGGGAGTGTGATCGTGCTCCGCCGGTGGAGTAACAGGGTTGAGTTTGGATCTGCTGCCGTCGCACCGACACCGAACAAGGATCCCATCCATAATTCATCACCGGACCTCCTCCGGTCGGGATCCTCCTCCGGCACCGATGACCGCTCACTTCCCCTGGCAGGAGTTCCCCCCCAGGGCCATGAACGGGAACGAGAAGCAGCCGCCGCGGGTCAGCGTCAACCTGCAGGAGTCCATCGCCCACCTCCACCCGCTCCAACGGCAGCACGCCATCGAGCTCCACCGGCAGCAGCAGCATCATCTGCATCAGCAGCAGCATCATCTGCATCAGCAGCATCATCTGCATCAGCAGCAACATCATCTGCATCAGCATCAGCTGCATCATCAGCAGCATCAGGCCGCGGCGCCGGCGGCAGGTCGGTCACCGCTCCAGGCGTCCTTGTCCACCTTCACCGCCTGCACCATGCCGGCGTCCTGCCGAGCACGGAGCCGTTTCCTCAACCTGCGGGACAGCGTCAAGAAAAGCCCGACCAAGAGCACCGCCAAGGTAGTTGGTGGTGGCCACGCGGCCGGCAGGCCGGAGATCCCCTGGGTGCCCTTCGCCTTCAGCAAGGTACCTCCACAGGGAGACCTCCTTATAGACCTCCTTCTAGACCTCCCTCTCGACCTCCCTCTCCACAGGGAGACCTCCTTCTAGACCTCCCTCTCCACAGGGAGACCTCCTTCTAGACCTCCCTCTCCACAGGGAGACCTCCACCTCTCCACAGGGAGACCTCCCTCTCCACAGGGAGACCTCCACCTCTCCACAGGGAGACCTCCCTCTCGACCTCCCTCTCCACAGGGAGAACTCCACCTCTCCACAGGGAGACCTCCCTCTAGACCTCCTTCTCCACAGGGAGACCTCCCTCTCGACCTCCCTCTCCACAGGGAGACCTCCCTCTAGACCTCCTTATCCACAGGGAGACCTCCACCTCTCCACAGGGAGACCTCCCTCTAGACCTCCCTCTCCTGCTCTTATTTGACCCTTCCACTCTGTCGTGCAGCTGGAGGGGAGGAGAGGCCGGCGTCAACAAGTCTGAGTCCGGAGCTCCGAGTGTGTAGTACTCAGATTGTAGTATTACAATCGTCGTATCAGCTGATATACTTCATCGTGCACATTAGAGCGTCGATCAGACATGTCGACTTTAAAACATAGAAACTAAGACGAGGTGGTAAAAGACGGTAATAACACCTGCATTCATGATATCTTCCCCAATGACGTCATGTCACATAATGCTCTGGGTTCAGAGGTGAAACGTGACCTCAGCTGCTGTGAAGCTGTATGGCGGGGTGCTGGGTGTTGGAGGTGTGTTGGGGGTCGAACCGCCAGCCTTGTGGGTAAAGGACGACCTGCTCAGTTCGCTGACACGCAGCCGTGAGCGAAAAAAACTCCAGACTCGTGTGTCTGCTGTTGTTCAACAGCAATTTATTTTAGTCAAAAAGATTTTCAGTTGTGTAAGAACTTTGCAGTTGGATTGTTGTTGTTTTGTTTGTTTGTTGTGGCCCTGAAGCATCGGCTTAAGAGCAAAAAGGGGCCCGTCGGCCCTTTGATCATGTGACTTTGTAAACAACCAATCAGTGTTTAAAGCAACAGGAGGAGAGCTAGTAATGTTAGCAGCACCGCTAATGGAGAACTAACAAGAGGTTCCCTTCAGTTACATGATGATGCGTTCAGGCTCTGCTCAGTGAACATGAGTACTGGCTGAAGGTAAATGATAACGTTCTCATGATGCCTTCAGGCTCTGCTCAGTGAACATGAGTACTGGCTGAAGGTAAATGATAACGTTCTCATGGTGCGTTCAGGCTCTGCTCAGTGAACATGAGTACTGGCTGAAGGTAAATGATAACGTTCTCATGATGCGTTCAATGTAATCTAGTAAAATGTAGAGTTGGTGATGAACTAGAATAAAGCAGATGTTTTCACATGAATATAAAATAGATATTAGAGATGAATTATGATGTTTACCTTCCTAACAGCTCTCAGCTCGTTATCAGACTTCATTAACACCAAGAATGAAGATAAAATAATATATTTTATTTACTGTTTGAAGAAACAATGGCACTATGGTGTAAAATAAATAATCTGGGTCCTTGTCGACCGGCTGCTATAATCAAACAAAAGGATCTATCTGTTAATACGGATCATCACTCATATAAAACCTGTGACGGTGGAGCTCTAAAAGTGATATTCGCTCCTTTTTTCTGAGTTTAATCTGCACACCTTCACTCATGTATTTCCTTCATCAGAACATGAACCCTGTCCGTCTCACCGGTTTGCCTTCTTTGGGGAGCAGTCAAGCCCCGCCCCCTCCAGAAGTAGGGCTGCCGGATCAATGCGGTCGATGTGCGCGGGCTAATTTTAGCGGCTGCTGGTTTTCCTGCCTCGGCTCCACCCGGCCCTGTTGCGTAACAGAGGTCACTTCTCTGTACGAGGCTTTCTCACATTTTAAGGGTTTTATTCTTTAAAACGACAAGGCAGTTAGAAATCCTGAAAATAACGAGAATGAATAAATATAGTCGGTCTTCAATCCAAATGAAATACTTGAGTACGTTCTAAGCTCTCGATTTGCACAGATTTACTTGCACTCTGTCTTCTCCTGCTACTCGGGGTCTCTCTCAGCGTGGCATCATGGGAGTTGTAGTCTTCATTGCAGTCGGTGCTCACAGTTCTCCAAAAACAAGAAGCTGCTAATGTCACCGACGGGTGACCGAAACAAGCGCACTTTTCTCTGGAATGTTCCTGGAGAGTTGTTGGAATTGTTTAATGTCACTGCTGAACTCCAGGAGCCCACAAACGATCATATCTGTTGTTCTGCAGAATGATGACGTTTACGCTGACTCGTATTTAGAAACAGGTACTTTTACTTGAGTATTTGTACTCCGTGTACTTTGTACTCACTACGTGTATTACTGCTTTTACTGAAGTGAAAGCTCTGATTCATTCATCAGATATTTTAGTGCGAACTAGAACCTGGAAGGGTTCTTCAGCTTGTCCCCAAAGGAAAACCCTTTTTGGTTCCAGGTAGAACCTTTGCTATAGGTTCCACCTGGGACCCATCATCGAGGGTTATGACTAGAACCATCTGTGAAATACTCCCCCAAGAACCCCCTGTGGTGAGGTTCTACAGAGAACCCTTTCATGGTGAAATTGTTCAAGCAAGAAGCCATCTTCTAAGGGTTCTACGAAGAACCCAACCAGGGTGATCTATCGAGAATCCTTTTATATTCCAAGGGTTTCATCTGGAACCCACCCAGGAGGTTCTACAGAGAACCCTTTTATCTTTCAAGAGTTAGGCTGGAACCCACCCAGAAGGTTCTACAGAGAACCCTTTCATATTCCAAGGGTTAGGCCTAGAACCCTAAAGGTCCGGGACCAATGTGATGCAGCTCAACTCTCAACGAAAACAATGCTTTGAACAATCCTTAAGAACCCTTTATTCAAAAAGGGTTCTGGGTAGAACCTCATATCTTCACAAAGAACCCCTTTATATCTAGGAGTGTGTAGATCCTAAGTATTATATCCCACCATATAAGGGCATGATTACTGGTTATGATTACTAAGTTTGAAAGCGTGTTGGGTGACCTGTCAATCACAGCGGCGTCTTCCTGTGATTGGCCGGAGCCGTCTGACACTCCTGTCCTGTGTGTCAAACTCCGCCCACCTGGCTCCTCACCACCACGAAAACAAACAGACCCAGATCAGTCAACATGGACACGCATCCATCCATCCTCCTCCTCCTCATCTGTGCTGCACTGTTTGTCTGACCTTTGACCCCTCCTCCTCCCCGCCCCCCACCATGCTATTGTTCAGCAGGCAGAAGCCACCCCGCCCTCCTCTCCCATAATCCCCGTGATCCCAGTCTCGCCAATCGCAGCCGAGACCACCGTCATCCCTCCGACGTCACAGGTTTATTATTTTTTTGTTTGTTTGTTTGTTTGTTGGTATTCCCCCTCCACCTGTGTTCCTCTCGTCTGCTCCGCCCTCTTGTTTTTATCATCGTGTGGTTGCTCGTCGTCATCGTGTGAGAGTTTAGCTCAGAGATAGAAGCGCCCGTCTGGCTCCTCCCCCCCCCCGGCCCGTCTGGCCCCGCCCCCCCATAGTTACTACTTCTTTTAAAAAGCTAGAAGAAGAAGTAGGAGGAGATTTAATTGGCTTCATGCTTCAGGGGTGATGATGATGATGAGGAGACTGTGTGACGTGTCTCCTCCCCCCTCAGGCCAACCCTCCCCCCGTGGTGGTCAACACAGACAGTCTGGACACGCCCCCTTATGTGAGTACTTATACTACTGATACTTTAACTACATGTAGCTGATACTAATTGTGTATTTATACTACATCTTGTAGTAAACTAAACTGTGTGTGTGTGTGTGTGTGTGTGTGTGTGTGTGTGTGTGTGTGTGTGTGTGTGTGTGCAGGTGAACGGGACGGAGGCTGACTATGAGTACGAGGAGATCACGCTGGAGAGGGTAAGAAGCAGATACTTGTGTGTACTTTTACTTCAGGACTTTATTAAGAGAATGTTTAAAGTTTCCTCGGGGTAATATCAGGAGAGTTAGTGAGATTAAAGTGGTAAAACACCTTTCCTACCTTTCCCCGGTAGGCTTTTATTGTGAAATGTGCAGCAAAACAACGATGACATGTTTTTAAGTCAGATGTTTGACTTAAAGTGGACCCGAGGCTGCGACATAAAGAAGGTCAAAGGTCTCAGAGTCAAGGATCT
Organism: Ophiodon elongatus; assembly: GCA_016806645.1. Lineage (NCBI taxonomy): Eukaryota > Metazoa > Chordata > Actinopteri > Perciformes > Hexagrammidae > Ophiodon > Ophiodon elongatus. Next base: position 13,301 of record JACSYO010001464.1, read on the forward strand.
GAGTCGGTCGGTGTCCTCGTTAGCGCGTGTCCTCGTTAGCGCGTGTCCTCCTGTGATTGGTCGGTGTCCTCGTTAACGCGTGTCCTCCTGTGATTGGTCGGTGTCCTCGTTAACGCGTGTCCTCCTGTGATTGGTCGGTGTCCTCGTTAACGCGTGTCCTTCTGTGATTGGTCGACACCTCCAGGGGAACTCGGGACTGGGCTTCAGCATCGCCGGCGGCACGGACAACCCGCACATCGGAGAGGACCCCAGCATCTTCATCACCAAGGTGATCCCGGGAGGGGCCGCGGCCCAGGACGGACGGCTCAGGTGAGTTCCTCAGGGAAGGGTCCTCGGGGAAGGGTCCTAGTGAAGGGTTCTCAGGGAAGGGTCCTCAGAGAAGGGTCCTAGTGAAGGGTTCTCAGGGAAGGGTTCTCAGGGAAGGGTCCTCAGAGAAGGGTCCCAGTGAAGGGTTCTCAGGGAATGGTCCTCAGGGAAGGGTCCTAGTGAAGGGTTCTCAGGGAAGGGTCCTAGTGAAGGGTTCTCAGGGAAGGGTCCTCGGGGAAGGTTCTCAGTGAAAGGTCCCAGTGAAGGGTTCTCAGGGAAGGGTCCTCAGGGAAGGGTCCTCAGAGTATGTAGAAGTACCTCATACAGTCCTAGTGTAGTAATACACAGAGTATGTAGAAGTACCTCATACAACCTCACTTCTGAAAGAGGTAGTGTCCATTACCCACAATCCCCTACAGTGCCCCGTTGCCTATCACTGCTTCATTCATAATGCACCTGATCCAGGTGGTGATGATGAAGATGATGAAGATGATGATGATGGTGAGCGGCCTCAGGCTCGGGTAGCCTCTCGGGTGACCCCGTGTTGGTCCGTCTCTCGTCAGGAGGCTCATGTGTCCGACTGAAAGCTCGGGTCGCTTCCAGGCGGAGGAGAATGAACTCGGACTCTCCAGCATGAGACAACAAATACAACTCCATGAAATAAAACTCTAAAATACAAATGAAAGCAGTAAAATGAGACTTGAGACTTTAGAACAAAGTAGTTTATACTTTTATTAGTTTACATCAAACAGAATGAACGTTTTTCCTCAAAGGGAAAGATTTTAGGAGCTTTGTTGCCGAGAAGAAGCAAATCCTTACCTCATTGCCTCCTTACATCCATACCTTCTTACCTCCTTTCATCCTTACCTCCTTGCCTCCTTACCTTCTTACCTCCTTGCCTCCTTACATCCATACCTTCTTACCTCCTTGCCTCCTTACATCCATACCTTCTTACCTTGTTACCTCCTTATCTCCTTATCTCCTTAAATCCATACCTTCTTACCTCGTTACATCCATACCTCCTTACCTCCTTGCCTCCTTACATCCATACCTTCGTACCTCCTTACATCCTTACATCCATGTAGACAACGTTTCATCTCGTAGCCTCTCGTGCTGCTTTGATAGTCTCAGATATCTGGGTAACTGAACCCGTCCTGTGGTTCATGACATCATCCGGAGGCCGTGTTCTGTTAACAAGACACACGTCGGCTGGTTCACTGCAGCTATACGAACCCAAAATAAACTATTTAACTGAGATTTATTTACAATAAACTGATAAAAACAATTTAGAAATAACTTAGTTTAGTAAAAAGTCTTGATTTCATGCTGTCAGGTTTGTCTTCAGGACGACGAGCGAACCACTTTTTAAATGCTTGTTTTCTGAATGGAGTCTGGATGGATGCTAGGCTAGGCTATGCTATGCTAGCAATGTAGCTCCTTCAACACTCACAATAACGTCTCATAGGCGTCAATGGAGGACAGAGACGTGGTTCCGGTAAATTTGCCCCATCGGTCATAGTGTTCCTTCCTTCCCGGCGTTGACCGTGGCTTCCTGTGTTTCAGGGTCAACGACGTCATCCTGAGAGTCAACGAGGCGGACGTCCGGGATGTGACCCACAGCCGAGCCGTGGAGGCCCTGAAGGAGGCCGGCTCTCTGGTCCGGCTCTACGTCCGGCGGAGGAAACCCGTCTCTGAGAAAGTGATGGAGATCAAACTGGTGAAAGGACCCAAAGGTGACAGAAAAGCTTTAGTGTGGTGTGCAGAGGGTGTGGATCGCTGTCGGGTGCAGCGTACGAGACACCGGGCTCAAGAACAAAGCCTCGGTTTCCACGGAAACATCCGGAAATGTGCTTTTGTGCATTTAACCGTCCTGATTTGTGTTAAATTGGCAGCACCATGTTTCAGTGAAATCTCATAAATCTTACTGAAAAGTGCACGATGATGGTTCTAACAGCCCGGTCCTGGTCCCGGTCCCGGTCCTGGTCCCGGTATGTTTGCAGGTCTTGGCTTCAGTATAGCAGGCGGAGTTGGGAACCAGCACATCCCGGGTGACAACAGCATCTACGTCACCAAGGTCATCGAAGGAGGAGCTGCACATAAAGACGGGAGGCTGCAGATCGGAGACAAACTGCTGGCTGTAAGACGTCTGTCAACATGTCCACATGAGACTACACGGCTTAGCTTTAGGGACGGAAGTGGTAGAGGTAGCAGTAGTGGTGGTGGTAGCAGTGGTAGAGGTAGTGGTAGTAGTAGTAGTAGTGGTGGTAGCAGCAGTGGTAGAGGTAGTTGTGGTGGTAGAGGCAGCAGTAGTAGAGGCAGTAGTCATAGAGGTAGCAGTAGTGGTGGTGGTGGTGGTAGTAGTAGTAGTGGTGGTAGCAGCAGTAGTAGTGGTGGTAGCAGTAGTAGTGGTGGTAGAGGTAGCTGTAGTAGAGGTGTTAGTGGTGATAGCAGCAGCAGTGGTGGTGGTGATTGATAGTGGTGGTGGTAGAGGTAATAGTAGTTGTGGTGGTGGTAGTAATAGTAGTAGTGGTGGTAGTGGTGGTGGTAGTAGAGGTAATAGTAGTGGTGGTGGTGGTAGTAATAGTGGTGGTAGTAGCAGCAGTGATAGTGGTGGTAGGGGTAGTAGTAGTAGTAGTGGTGGTGATGATGGTGGTTGGTAGTAGTATTCATCACCACATACTTTTAATTCAATAAAGCTTAGAATGCAGGACTTTTACATGCAGTGTATTTCCACAGTGTAGTATTAATACTTTTACTGCAGTACATGGTGTGAATACTCCAGAGTACACCACCGGCTGCTTCCTGCTGACTGGTGTTTCTCCGCTCAGGTGAACAGCGCCTGCCTGGAGGAGGTGAGCCACGAACACGCCGTCACTGCCTTGAAAAACACTCCTGACGTGGTGTACCTGAAAGTGGCTAAACCCAACAGTGTCTTCATGAGCGACAGCTTCGCCCCGCCCGACCTCACCAACTGTGAGTGACCTCCTCCTGTTAAAATATCTCAAAATGAAACGCCCGCTTCATCAAACGCAGCTAAAATAACCACCATTGCTACTTTTTAGATAAACAAACAAATAAATATATATATACAAAATAAAACGGCTTATCTGTGATTTAATTGGAATTTAAAAGATTTTAAAAACCTAATGCTGAGACGTCCTGGTCGGTTCTAAAGAAGTCTGAACAACTTTTAAAATGCTGGTTTTCTGAACGTTGGTCTGATCAGTGTCAGTTAGAGGAGACACTGATTATTGATCATCAATGATCCATATCAACAGATCCAGATCTCTTTGTTTGATTACAGCAGCTGGTCTACAAGGATCCACTTTATTTATTATGAAAATAATTTCAACTCTCTGAAGTCAGGAAACCATCAAGAATACTATATATTCTCCGTTAGCGGTGCTGCTAACGTTACTAGCTCTCCTCCTGTTGGTTCTCCGTTAGCGGTGATGCTAACGTTACTAGCTCTCTTCCTGCTGGTTCTCTGTTAGCAGTGCTGCTAACGTTACTAGCTCTCCTCCTGTTGGTTCTCCGTTAGCGGTGCTGCTAACGTTACTAGCTCTCCTCCTGTTGGTTCTCCGTTAGCGGTGCTGCTAACGTTACTAGCTCTCCTCCTGTTGGTTCTCCGTTAGCGGTGCTGCTAACGTTACTAGCTCTCCTCCTGTTGGTTCTCCGTTAGCGGTGCTGCTAACGTTACTAGCTCTCCTCCTGTTGGTTCTCCGTTAGCGGTGCTGCTAACGTTACTAGCTCTCCTCCTGTTGGTTCTCCGTTAGCGGTGCTGCTAACGTTACTAGCTCTCCTCCTGCTGGTTCTCCGTTAGCGGTGCTGCTAACGTTACTAGCTCTCCTCCTGTTGGTTCTCCGTTAGCGGTGCTGCTAATGTTACTAGCTCTCCTCCTGCTGGTTCTCCGTTAGCGGTGCTGCTAACGTTACTAGCTCTCCTCCTGTTGGTTCTCCGTTAACGGTGCTGCTAACGTTACTAGCTCTCCTAGGGCAGGAGTTCATGTCGTCGGGGGTTTGAGTTTGAGAGTTTGAGCGAATCATTTCAGACCTGGAGACGAAATCACTCGGAGAATATATTCTAATGACCTGTTAAATATTCAGATTAACATGAAACAACATCATCGTCATCTAACCTTTATTTAGAATATTGCTACTTCTAAATGAAATATATTCCTATTTATATATTCCTGATATTTCTGATATTTTGCTGATATTTATTTCCGATTTTTCAAAATTTTTTGGGAGGATATTGTTCTGAGAATTCTGATATTTTACTTATACTCTTCGTATATTAAACCATTTTATGCTTATTTTACAAATAATTTTCCATATATTTCAATAGCGTTGTCATGTGACCCTACGACCCAAATAAAAACATGGTGGCCGAGGCTCCTCTCTAAAACCTTAAAAGAATCCTCCCTAACTTCCTCAAACGCCTCGCGACCCGACCCGGGTGAGTTGCTCCCCCCCTGGCTCAGCTTACGACCCCCCTCCGAGCCCCCCCCCTCTCCGAGGCCCCTGCTCTCGTCCAATCGGACGGTAACAGGAGCCCCGCAGGTGAGGGATAATAGATATATAGATATATATGTATATCTATATAATGTCCTATGTTATTGTCTCTGTTGCAGCGTACTCCCAGCACATGGAGAACCATATCAGCCCCGCCCCCTTCCTGGGTCAGCCCCTCCCCCCACCGGCGTCCTCGGGGCGCTTCTCCCCGACTCCGAAGAGCATGCTGGGAGAAGACGACGTCACCCGGTGAGGACCCCCCCCCCTCCCCTCCCCCCCTTAAAGAGTGGTTTCAGAAATCAGAGGTTCCTCAAGGAAATATTATGATTTCAATGATTATTGTGATTTTCAGAATAATGGTAGGATGAGAAAAAACATTCCAAATGTTTTATTACAGTTTTACTCACGAGGCCAGAGCGGTGAAACACCTCATAACATCAAGGTTAATTAATTAATACATAAATACTTTACTGTACTATTCATCAGTATGACGTTTATATTAATATTTTATTATATTATTAATCAGTATAATGTTTATATTAATATTTTATTATCTTAATAATCAGTATGACGTTTATATTAATATTATATTATTAATCAGTATAACGTTTATATTAATATTTTTTTTTAATATATATTTCTGTCTTTACATGAAGGTTGCAGGAAATTTATTTGTCATATTTAACACTCCGCCCACCTGTAAATATATATATATATATATTATTATTATTATTATTATTATGCAGCAGTTCAAAGAGGAGGAAGGTTCATCAGAAAGAAAAAACAGCAAACTTGAATCAACAGAAGCGATGCAGCGCCCTCTGATGGTGGAAACCTGCAATTGCACTCTTTATAATGTAAAAAGAAAAGAAAGTTTAAATGTTAAAATGCATAAAAAGGTCATCTGAAAGAAGCATGTTTTTTAAGTGCTGCTTGAAAAATGTCGTCAGACTGTTGAAAAAAAATCTACATCTCCAGTTTAGTTTTCATGAGTTTTGAGGAAGTGGAAAGCAGCCGTGGTCCTTCAGAGCTTTACAAGTAGGACTGGCCAATAGAGGCGTGTCTCACGTCTCAGGTCCCGCCCACGAGACGCGGCTCAACGACGCCGTTAGTTTTCCTCTTAAATATTTATTTATTTATTTTAGTTTGGAAACTTTAGCTCTCAAAGCTTTTCTGCTTGTTTAGATATTAAAGATTTAAAGTAAATCCATTTTCTGAGGTCACATGATCACATGTCAGGGTGATTGACGGCTGTGTGTGAGGTCACATGACGTGGTGATTGACGGCTGTGTGTGAGGTCACATGACGTGGTGGATTGACGGCTGTGGGGTCACATGACGTGGTGATTGACCGCTGTGGGGTCACATGACGTGGTGATTGACGGCTGTGGGGTCACATGACGTGGTGATTGACAGCTGTGGGGTCCAGCAGGGAGCCCAGGAAGGTGGTGCTGCACAGAGGAGCGACGGGACTGGGCTTCAACATCGTGGGCGGGGAGGACGGAGAGGGGATCTTCATCTCCTTCATCCTCGCTGGAGGACCAGCTGACCTCTGTGGAGAGCTGAGGAAAGGAGACAGGCTGGTCTCCGTACGTACACACACACACACACACACACACACACGCAAGCCTCATTTTATTTCTCTTTCCAATGAAAGACCAATGTCACACTTGTAGACAAACATGTTGGATATTTAGATTATATTGTTCCCATTTTTGTAAAATAAATTAAATTTCTCTCTTTTCTTGATTGATGACATCATAACTCTTCTTCTGCTTCTGATGCTTCTGGTTCCTCAGACACTTTTATTGAAAATCAAAGAGAGAAACATGTGACAGAAACCGTTTGGTGTTCAGAGGTTAAAGGAATAGTTTTGTCTGTACAGTCGATATGAAGCTACAACCAACTGGTTAGCTTAGCTTAGCATAGAGACTGGGAACAGAGGGAAACTGCTAGCCTGGCCTCAGAGACGTCTGAAGGGTTCTGTCTGGTTTCAGGTGAACGGGGTGGACCTCCGCAACGCCACCCACGAGCAGGCGGCCGCCGCCCTGAAGAACGCTGGGCAGACGGTGACCATCATCGCCCACTACAGACCCGAGGGTGAGACCCCCCACCCCCCAACCCCCACCACCCCACCCCCACCCCCATGTGTCCACATATGTGTCCCCGCTGGACTGTGACCTGTGAACGTCCTCTTTCCGTCCAGAGTACAGCCGCTTCGAGGCGAAGATCCACGACCTGAGGGAGCAGATGATGAACAGCAGCATCAGCTCCGGATCCGGGTCTCTGAGGACCAGTCAGAAGAGGTCGCTGTACGTCAGGTGAGCGGAAGTACGGAGGTTCAAAAGTGCCAAAATATTTTATTTAAAATTGTCACATGTCTTACTTAAATTAAAACATGTTTGATTAATTTCAATTATTAATTTGTGAATTATTTAAAATTCTAATTATATATTCATTCATCTTTAATTGTTCGACTAAAATTTGTTAATTTAATGCATTACTTGAATACAATTTAATGATTAATATTTTTACTCAAGGTTTGTATGTAATTAACTAAATATAATTAATATTATATTAAATATGAAATATATTTAATTCAATATAATCAACAAAATATTTAATCAATTTAAATATATTTAAAAAAAGAATAATAAAAAAACTGGTTCACTGGCCTGTTTATAAGCTGTGGTGCTAGTTATGTCGTGTTTTATGTTTTTATCATTTATCTGCTTTGTTTATGTTGTTGTTGTTGTTGTTGTTTGTTCCTGCTGCAGAGCTCTGTTTGACTACGATAAGACCAGAGACTCCGGGCTGCCCAGTCAGGGACTCAACTTCAAGTTCGGAGACATCCTCCACGTGGTGAACGCCTCCGATGACGAGTGGTGGCAGGCCAGGCAGCTGGCGGTGCAGGGGGAGGTGGAGGAGGTGGGGGTGATCCCCAGCAAGAGACGGTCAGTCACACACACACACACACACACACACACACACAGTGGGGTAATATGGTATTATGAGCTCTCTAGTGGGGTAATAGGGTACTATGAGCTCTCTAGTGGGGTAATATGGTACTATGAGCTCTCTAGTGGGGTAATAGGGTACTATGAGCTCTCTAGTGGGGTAATATGGTACTATGAGCTCTCTAGTGGGGTAATATGGTACTATGAGCTCTCTAGTGGGGTAATATGGTACTATGAGCTCTCTAGTGGGGTAATATGGTACTACAGGGTCTCTAGTGGGGTAATATGGTACTACAGGGTCTCTAGTGGTGTAATAGGGTACTACATGGTCTCTAGTGGGGTAATAGGGTAATATGAACTCTGTCATATTCTTTGTTGTTATTTGACAGTTTTGTTCATTTCCAACTATTTTATTCATCAGACATCACGTTAACACCACATTTAAAGAAATGCAGAAAGCCCCGTTTATCAACCGTATAAAACTATTAAAAGCACAGTTCTGATAAGACCATGACCTTTGACCTTGCGTCCTCTCTGACCTCAGGGTTGAGAAGAAGGAGAGAGCGAGATTAAAGACGGTGAAGTTCAACGCAAAGTCTCGAGACAGAGGGGTGAGTGTTTGTGTTGGGCTGGTAGCAGCAGTACTGCTCGATGTATTAGTACACGTGTCTAGTGCACAAGCTCTTATCCGGGTTATTTCTACTCCCATGATACCTTGTGTGATTCCTTTCCCTGACTCTCAGAGTCAGTGCTGCCTGAACAATCTGGAAAACTCAACTTTGTAGAAGTATCAGTATTAGTACTACAGTCGGGACCCAACGAGTGTATAATATACGAGTGTATATCTAAAAGATGACATAATATACGAGTGTATATCTAAAAGATGACATAATATACGAGTGTATATCTAAAAGATGACATAATATACGAGCGTATATCTAAAAGACATAATATACGAGCGTATATCTAAAAGACATAATATACGAGCGTATATCTAAAAGACATAATATACGAGCGTATTCTAAAAGAATTAATATACGAGTGTATATCTAAAAGACATAATATACGAGCATATATCTAAAAGAATTAATATACGAGCGTGTATCTAAAAGACATAATATACGAGCGTATATCTAAAAGAATTAATATACGAGCGTATATCTAAAAGAATTAATATACGAGCGTATATCTAAAAGACATAATATACGAGCATATATCTAAAAGATATAGGCGATGTAATATGAATAACAACTAAGCGTAATGTACCCTTCATGGCTTTAATGTAATAAGTAGACTTATGAAGACTTCTCCTTCCTGGATGACCATCCGAAGCGTTCTAGACCTTTTTCAGTCTCTCTGGGTTTCGGTGCGTTCATGTCCCAGACCAACTGTATTTTGTAGGAAAGTTCAAGCCCTGCAAATGTTTCACAATAAAAGCCCCGTTAGGAAACGAGGGGAAGCTGCTGCAGGGCTTCTAATTTCAAAAAGAGTCGAGTAAAGCAGGAAATTCAAATTGACCAGAACAAGCGAGAGCCGATCCAACTAAATCTACCGATAGAGGCATGACTAGCCGGGATCGGATCGATACACAACACGTTTCTTTAAGCCAATGTTTGAGAAGCTCTAGTATTTTTCTGAACGTCTGAGCTTGAGAGGAAGAACCAGACGTGTTGCCACGACAAGGTATGATGGGATGAGGAGTCCCCTGAGCTCCATGTGATGTGGTTAGCTCCCGTAGGGATTTGACTTGCATGAAGGAGTCCGAGTTTCTGGAGATGAACTCCTACTAATGTTTGACTAATGTTTAGTTAACAGCATGTTGTTGTCGATCTGAGACGTTTTCCTTCTTCACCACTCGAACATGTTGTTGAACCGTGTGCCGCTTTAACGCGCGTTGCCAGAACGCCACGCCCCCAACGCCGAACGCCACGCCCCCTAACACACCGGACCGATGGGCGAAGGGCGGGGAGAAAAAACAACATGCATGACCCCCCCGCCCCCCCTCCTCTCCCCCGTCCTCAAACAGAGAGAAACGCTTGACATTGACTGTCTGCTGCTCACAGAAACCTTCCTCCTCCTCCTCCTCTTCCTCCTCCTCCTCCTCCTCCTCACCACTCACCCCCCTCTTCCCCCCCTCCCTCCTGCTGGATAACATTGCAGCATGTGATCTAATGGCGTCAGTCGTCCTGCTTCCTGCTGATTAATGCTGCTCGAGTTCAAAGCTCAGTGAAAGGTTGGTGTTGAGATGCTTTGAGTTTAATTCAATGAATCAGGAAAGACTGTTGACGTCTAGAAGAGACGGAACCTTTTTAAAGTCTTTATTTGTCCAGCAGAGATCCTACAAAATGTCTAAAAGGAAAATCATGCCAGTAAAAATGAGAATCAAAGACATTAAATAGGTCTGAGGTTAAAATATTGCAATACAATTAAATGTAATACTTTGAGTAAAGTAAAAATAATTACATGTGTGCAAGTATAAACAGGCAGTAGAAGTATGAAGGTACAGTGAAGCAGTAAGTGTGATCAGAGGATTATCTAGCGATAGCAATGTGTGGATGAAGTTATATCTGACCCATGTAGCAACTAGCTAGCTAGCTAATTCCACCATGCTGTCATGCTACACTGGTTACAGAAACTGAGCCTAACAAAGTTGTCACTCATGTGTGGAGCTGTCCTACGCTGTGACAACAGCTAGTGGATGAAGCATTAAGTTGTTACGTTTGACTTATTTAGTGGTTGGTTACTTAGCGAGCTAACGTGCTATTTCCACCGTGCTTTCATGCTACACTGGTTACAGCAATTCGGCGTATTTGGGAGAAGTTTTCGACCAGAAAGCTTTAGGAAAAGACCATAGACATCAAAACTTTCTGTCATAAAGCCCTGAAGGTAAACAAATGAACCATCAAGGCAACGAGTACCGGCCAATCACAGCACAGTAGGGCGGGACTCAGCGAGACAAGATTATTCATATATATATACTAGTATTGTAATATTTATATTATATTTATTATAGTGGAGCATTTAGCAGCTAAAAAGACAGATGTTTCCCTCAGTCGGTGGTGGAGACCAAAAACCGAGCTAAAAGAGAGAATAGTGGACTTCCACTCCTCAGGAGACACGAAGACTCCTGATGGGTCGTCATGGTGATCTAACAGACACGACTACGGATCGACTCAACTTTATATCTTCATAGCTTTGATTTAGAATTAGACCCCAGATTGCCTGGTTAAACGTTACATGAACCCTCGAGTCACTCGGAGGAGAAACCAGCAGATCTGAGACCAGGACAACGTCTTCTCTCTCGTGTCTCTGCATGTCTCTGCATGTCCTCCACGTCCTCCTCGTCCTCCTCGTCCTCCTCGTCCTGCTCTGGTCTCTGACGTCTGCTGCCTTCACTGTCAGCGTGTTAAACTCAGCCTCTGAAACACCGACAGGTTATCAGATGGTTTCAAAGGGCAGTAAATGCTCCCTCACCATCGCACTATTCTTTTTAAACCGCGTTACGTCTGGCTTGTGACCTGCACAGAACATATTTAACATATATGTATTTTGTTTGGCCGACAGAAACCAAAGTCATACTTTTTTAAATCTTATGCTTAAAAATAAACATATAAAAACTGTTAAAATACAGAAAATCAAGTCAAACCACTGCTGGAAACACACTGAACAACAACAACACTGTTCTCATTCAATAATTAAACCTCTGAAACATCTGCAGGGAGGTGTTTTATTAACAAAGTAAAAGCTGCCATGAATAGGAGGGATTATGGCCTTTACCGTGCTGGGAGGCTTTAAATGTGAATACATTTTTATATATATTTATTTATTTATATATATATATATATATATTTATTTATTTATATATATATATATATTTATTATATATATTTTTTTTTTTTTTTTTTTTTATATATATATTTATATATATATTAATTTATATATATATATATATTTATATATATATTTATATATATATATATATATATTTATATATTATATTTTATTTATATATATATATATATAATTATTATATATTTATTTTTATATATATATATATATATATATACAATTTTATTTATGTGTATATATATATATATATACATAAATAAATATATATATATATATATATTTATTTATTTATTTATTTATATATATATATATATATATATATATACAATTTTATTTATGTATATATATATATATAAATGTATTTATATATATATATATAAATGTATTTATTTATTTATATATAGTCGGTCGTGTTTCGGAGGCTCGGTTGAGCTCGTTTACTTTTCTTAACTTTTTAGTTTCTACATGTTTAGTCACTGTTTGAGTTCCAGCTTTTATTTGAGTCATATTTCGCTGCTAGTCGCAGACTCGGACAAAAAAGCTTCTCATTCTGTTCGAACCGACATCAGATTCCCCTCCCCTCCTCTTCCTCCTCTCTTTTTTTATTCCATCACCCCTCCTCCTCCTCCTCCTCCTCCTCCTCCTCCTCTTTTCCTCCTCCTCCTCTTCCTCCTCAGCAGTCTCTCAATGACAAGCGTAAAAAGAACCTCTTTTCCCGAAAGTTTCCGTTCTACAAGAGCAAAGAGGCGAGCGAGCAGGAGACCAGCGATGTCGACCGTAAGTATCCGAGCGACGTCGGGGTGGGGGGGGTCGGGTGGGGGGGTAGGGGGTTCTGTCTGAGAGACGACAGGAAGAGAGGTCAGCTGGTGGCGGCGCGCCGTAAACGCACCGGTTGTCACGGCAGCGGGGCCTGAAAGCCAACGCTCCTTTTACCGGAAGCATTTCAGAACATTGGGTCTCACTAAAAATCTTCCTCCTCCTCCTCCTCCTCCAAACCAACATGGCCGCCCCGCCGCCCTGCCCCCGGTGCGTCCCCTCTGCTCTCTCCGTCCGTCGCTGTAACTCTGTAACTTGTTGTGTTGTTTTCTCCTCGTTGTTCACTCGGCTCTGCTGACTTCAGGACAACAGTGACGACATGCTGTCCAAAGGCCACAGTAAGTGTGTCGCCCCCCTCACTCCCCCCCCCTTCTCTCTCCCCCCCACCCCCACCCCATCAGCCCCAGCTCCACCAGGATCCCTCTTCAGCCAGCCATTTGAGACGATGACAAACATAAATGATGTGAAAGTTGGAAATGATAAAAAAAAGGTTTCAAATTTTTACTTTTCATCTCGTAATTTTTCATAAAAACAGAGAAAATAAAACACGCTTGATGATTTAAGATTAAAAGATTGAGGTGAAACAGAATGCATAACATAATGAGAATGAAACCCGGTGAATAATAATAGTAATAATACTGATATCAGAACCAGGACCTTTATATGGTGCATGCACGTACACAGTAAACTCTTCTTATTTTGAGTATTTCTCAACCAATCACGTGATATGTGTCTCATGCTGTTATTAATAACTAGTTTAAGACCTGGACATTTAACCGCAGTACTTTCAGATGTGAGTTTCATCTGCTCTCAAGGATCATAGCACATTGACTTCATTTAGTCCATCAAAGTCCAGATTTCACTATTTTTCAGACTGTAATTGTTAAAGTTATGATTTGTTCGGCAATTTTCCAAATAGAGTAAAAACTAAAAAAGGCTAATTCAAAGAATAATGCAATAGAGAAACAAAAAAAAAGTTAGATCTCAGTAATTAGGGGTTGCAATAAAACATTAAAGTTTTTCTGTATTGTTCTGTCTTTCCGAGTTCATCTTTCTGAATAAATACCGACGCCACAAGAATGCAGAACAAAACCCTGAAATGTTAACCGGCCCCCTAGTGGCCAGTAGTGGTACTGTTCTCCTGCTCCTCAGTGGAGGTCAATGTTTAGACCCCGTTCATCTCAGGATATATTCACCCTCAAAAACTGATCCCTGTTAAAACAATAAACATCTGCTTCTGAGATAAAAGCTGAAGTTTATGAAGAGAGAAGTCATGACTAAGCAAAAAGGTTGAAGCAGCTGAAGTTGGTTCCTGGTGGCCTCAGACCTCCCCTCCTCTTGCTCCTCCCCTCCTCTTCCTCCTCACCATCGACTGGAGGATCCTCCAGACCGGAGCTCCACCCTTCACTCTCTCACTCACACATTCTGGATCTACGCCCGAAGCTTCTGTTGAGGGTTTCGGACGAAGCTTCAAATGTCATCGGCCTAAAAAATCCAACGATGTGTTTTTGTGATTCTCTGAATGTAATTCATGGTGCTGTTAGATTGCTGCCGGACCGCCCCGTTAAAGCAGGTGCTGCCTCCATGTGTGTGTTTAAGGCTGAACGCCAACAAATATGGATTCAAGCAGAATATTTCGTGAGATAAAAACACGTAGTGAATTTAAACAAACAATTACACTCACCAACGCTCTCAGGAAATGTTCAGATCAAAGTCAGAAACGATCCTACGAATACCGGCTTCAACTCCCTGGGGTTACTCGATGTTTAAATGAATTGCTGCGTCATATTACGGCACAGAAATATGGTTCAGATGTTTTCTGAATCCGTAGACTCTCCACTTCGGTGTCCTTGTTCCCACGAGATCGTACGTGACTCACACAGCGAGTCAGGAGCATCGACGTGACGTGTTATACGTGTGTCTGCCTCTCACCGTCATTTGTGGATTTGTGTGTCCATCTACATTCTGTTATTAAGTATGTTTTCACAAGAGATTTGAAGAATTTAAATAATCAGACTTCAACTTTTCAGCTTTATGGCCAAATTATCTCTTTCCACAGTGCCTTAGGACAACTGGTGCCTCATTATATAGATAGCTGAGATTGTTCTGCACATTATGATATACAACACATGGGTATGTCTCATATGAAAGTACCTTTAAAGGTGAATTTAAGAAAATATGTAAAGATCTGGAAAATGCCCTCAGACCCCAGAGGGTTAACTCGACGAGTACAACACGAATCTGAACGTTAGGATGAAGCTTCCAGATGTTCACTCCTCCAGCGCCCACGCTGTTGACTCCTCTGAGGCTTCCTGTACGACCTGGTCCTCCCCCCGTCTCCCCCCGTCTCCCCCGGAGCTTCCTGGAGGTTTTACAGTTCTCTCTCACAGTGAGGTTTAAGGTTTACTGGTGGAGATATCTCTCCTCACATATTCAGTTTTTCTGCACAAAACACTGAATTTCTCCCAAATCTGCTCTTCGGTCCTCAGAGTGGAATAATGAGCAGACGGGAACATTTTTACCAGAATCTCTCAAATACGGAAGAACAAATAGATGTGAACGTTTTAAATAGTTTGTTCTTATAACACACTTTACTCGTTGGATCTTTGCGAGTCTTTATTTTAACTTTGTAGTTTTTTCATCCCACGATCATCATGTTTCTTTGTGCTCCGCTCAGTGTTTTGGTTTCGCAGGTTAAAGTTACGTAATGCATCGATATTCACGAGCATCAAAGTAAACTAAGCAAATAAAGGAGCTTGAACTTTAGTGAATCATGTTTAAATATTCAGCTGAGTAACAAACAGAAACAATGTTCTTATTTGTTCCCCACATGAATTCTAATGAGCCGTTTGTGGGCATTTTCTTTCTGTTTTGTATTTTTCACAAACATTCAATGTTTCTGTTTAAATGTTTAACTTTCTTGTTCGATAAGTCACTGTGATATTATAAGATATTATTAGTCTGACGGCTCCACGCGGTGAGCACGTCTTCGACCTGTTCTGAAGCTGCTGTGAGTGTTAAAAAGCTTCAAACGTAAACATAACTCTGATTATCAGAAAGCTGAATAACAACGTGATCCACAAATTAATGCTTTTGGTCCAAAATGAATAAATATGCTGACGAGGGTTTTTTTGTCCTTAAAGGAACAGTGTGTACGATTTAGGGGATCTATTGGCAGAACTGGAATATAATATTAATAAGTAGGTTTTTATTAGTGTATAATCACCTGAAATAAGAGTCTTTGTATTTTTCTACGTATACGCATGTACATGCGTACGGAGCGGGTCTTCTTCACGAGGTCCGCCATGTTTCTACGGTAGCCCGGAACGGACAAACCCAACACCGACTCCAGAGACGTCGTAGTTCTGCTCCACGCTTCGTTTCAGCTGGTTGCAATCTGTAGTCTCACCACTAGATGGCAGCAGATCGTACACACTGCACCTTTAAGACTTCAGAAGATGTAGTACAGTATGAAGTACTACATGAACCTCTGAGATGTAGTACAGTATGAAGTACTACATGAACCTCTGAGGTGTAGTACAGTATGAAGTACTACATGTACCTCTGAGGTGTAGTACAGTATGAAGTACTACATGTACCTCTGAGGTGTAGTACAGTATGAAGTACTACATGTACTTCTGAGGTGTAGTACAGTATAAAGTAGCAGAAAATGTAAATACTCGGGTGTAGTACAAGTACCTCTAAGTTGTACAGTACCTGAGTAAATGTGGTTACTTTCAACTGCGGCTCTTTTGTCCTGATTCTGTAAACAGCGCCTGAACGCACCGTCAGTTTAGAATGTTCTGAAATCAGAAATGAATGAAATGCAAAGATGATGTCACACATGAAGACTGTCTCCATCTCCATCTCCATCCCTCCTCCTCCTCCTCCTCCTCCTCCACCCCTACCTCCTCCTCTTCCTCCCTCACCTCCTCCTCAGCCTCCATCCCTCCTCCCCTACCTCCTCCTCCTCCTCTAACCGTCCTATGTTTGTATCTCCAGGTGGGCAGGAGGACCTGGTTCTGTCCTACCAACCCGTCTCTCAGCAGGAAGGTAGGAGAGCAGAACACGTGAACACATATATATATATATATATATATATATGTATATGTATATATATATATATATATGTATATGTATATATATATATATATATATATATACATATATATATATATATATATATGTATATGTATATATATATATGTATATATGTATATATGTATATGTATATATATATATGTATATGTATATATATATATATATATATATATATATGTATATATATAAAGTTAATTATGGCCAGAGATTCTATTTAAAGTCACACACATCAAGTCGTCATATCAGTTATGTTAGTTTGATCTTAAATTAGTCATTTGGTGTTTTGCTTTTACGATTAAATAATAAAATTTGAAAATGCAAAAGCAGAATTTATTTTAAATGAAAAAAACTAAGTTGTTTAGGTTATTTAAAGTTTTTTGCTGCGTTGTTAATTTTGTCATATATTTCAGATTTAGTCCTGAAACAAAGACGTTTATTAGTTTTAGTCTGTTTATTATATCACATGTTGAGATAGGAAGCTGCTCTGATCACTTCCTGTCTCCGTCCTCTCACTTCCTGTCTCCGTCCTCTCACTTCCTGTCTCCGTCCTCTCACTTCCTGTCTCCGTCCTCTCACTTCCTGTCTCGTCCTCTCACTTCCTGTCTCCGTCCTCTCACTTCCTGTCTCGTCCTCTGATCAGTGAGCTACACCCGCCCCGTCATCGTGCTCGGCCCCATGAAGGACCGGATCAACGACGACCTCATCTCAGAGTTCCCCGACAAGTTTGGATCCTGCGTCCCTCGTGAGTACAAGTACCTCTGAGATGTAGTACGGTATAAAGTACAACATGTACCTCTGAGATGTAGTACGGTATAAAGTACAACATGTACCTCTGAGATGTAGTACGGTATAAAGTACAACATGTACCTCTGAGATGAAGTACGGTATAAAGTACTATATGTACCTCTGAGACGTAGTACAGTATAAA
Source organism: Ophiodon elongatus (assembly GCA_016806645.1). Lineage (NCBI taxonomy): Eukaryota > Metazoa > Chordata > Actinopteri > Perciformes > Hexagrammidae > Ophiodon > Ophiodon elongatus. Next base: position 30,771 of record JACSYO010001464.1, read on the forward strand.
GTATTATATTTTCACCCCCCCCCCTCCTCAGATACGACCCGTCCTAAGCGTGACTATGAGGTTGATGGCAGAGACTACCACTTCGTGGTGTCCAGGGACCAGATGGAGAAAGACATCCAGGACCACCGGTTCATCGAGGCGGGGCAGTACAACAGCCACCTGTACGGCACCAGCGTGCAGTCGGTCCGCGAGGTGGCCGAGAAGGTACCGACCCCCCATGCTCTATACCAGGTCCCCGGTCCCAGACCCGATCCCCGACCCCCACACCCGGTCCCCGTGCCCCATACCCGAACCCCGTGCCCCATACCCGATCCCCAACCCCCAAACCCGGTCCCCATACCCAAACCCCGTGCTCCTGGGCCCTGTGCCCCAGACCCGGTCCCCGTGTTTGTCCCCTCAGGGGGCAAACACCTTGGAGGCTCTGAGAGACTCAGGGAGTCGTCCCCTCGGGGGACAGACGGCTGTTTTCACATCAATTATTTCCAGAGGAAACTTTAGATGATTTCTGTGACTCGTCGCTGATGGAAGCCGCTTTCTTCTTCTGTGGTTTTCAGGGTAAACACTGCATCCTGGACGTGTCGGGGAACGCCATCAAGAGACTCCAGCTGGCTCAGCTTCATCCCATCGCCGTCTTCATCAAACCCAAATCTGTGGAGAACATCATGTGAGTGTCCCTGGCTCGGCCCCACCATGTGAGTGTTTGTGACCTCTGTGTGACCTTGAGCTCCGTGTGACCTTGTGCTCCTGCAGGGAGATGAACAAGCGTCTGACGGAGGAGCAGGGCAGGAAGACCCTGGACAGAGCCACCAAGCTGGAGCAGGAGTTCACCGAGCATTTCACAGGTGAGGCCCCGCCCCCCACGGAGAACCAGGAACACGCCGGGGTTCATATCACATAAGTATGGCTCATTATCACAAGAAAAGTCTCATAATTATGAGAAACCTTTCCTTGCAAGAGAACGCATGTTTCACCGGATCATTTTTACTGCAATGATAGAACATGTTCCTGTAATCAGAGTTGTGTTCATGAGTAAATAAACATCATTTTAAGAATTATTGTGAGAAACTACAGAAGCCCAGAAGGATAATGATGTTGGTCCGTTTTGTATGTTTGACTGGAGAACCGGTTAGTCAAATAACAGCTGTTGTTGTTGTAATGCTCACTTTAGACCACAGGAGGCGCTGTGTTGTAATAATTACTTTATCACGTTTAATGGAGGAAGACAGCGTGAATGTTTCTCATCCTGTTGAGAACATGCGGCGCCTCTTGTGGCCAAATTGAGTATTACAACAAAATGCTGACGCTGGAAAACCTCATTTCACGGATTCCTGAGTCACAGGAGACAACCCGGTTCTCCATCACCCGGTTCTCCATCACCCGGTTCTCCATCACCCTTATGGGATGGATCAGTTTGTTTTCTCTCTCAGGGCTTCAGATGTCTCCTATTTGCCCTCAGGTAGTTAATGCTGGAGAATATGTTCTAATGTGTTCTAGGATAAAAATATGTTCTAGATAAAATATGTTCTAGGATAAAATAAATATGTTCTAGATAAAATATGTTCTAGGATTTAATTCAATTTATTTTGTATAGCCCAAAATCACACATTCTCCTCAGAGGGCTTTACAATCTGTACACAACGACATCCTCTGACCTTTGACCTCATCGGTTCAGGAAAAACTCCTGAAAACCTTTAAGGGGAGAAACCTTCAGGAGAGAGGATCCTCTATCAGGAGGACAGAGTACAAGAGATGTCATGTGATCAGAATGAACATCATAACAGAGTTACAACACATTAATGCACATGACATCATGATTCATGTAATAGTAGCAGCAGGTATCGGGGAGGACCACAGCAGGACCAGGACCAGGGTCCAGATTTAACCACGATCCACAGAAACCTGCGAGGGGAGAAGGCACAAAGACTTCGGATATAATATGTTCTAGATATAATATGTTCTATATTCCAGACACTTTTTATAATATTTCTAGACACACTGACGTGTTTGTTATCTTTCTTATTACTGTGAGGTACCTTTACCTGGTCTCAGTTTAGGGGCGGGGCCACCAGGAAGGGGCGGGGCTTCTCCTCCCCAGAAGGCTCCCTGTTGGGTGGAGTCTCACGTGTTCTCCTCCTGGGGTCTTGCTGATGGTGGTTCTTGTCTTTCAGCCGTGGTTCAGGGCGACACTCTGGAGGAGATCTACGATCAGGCGAAGCAGATCATCGAGGAGCAGTCGGGTCCCTTCATCTGGGTTCAGTCCAAGGAGAAGTTATGAGGATCAGAACTCTGTCTGCTCCTCCAGCTGCTTTTACTTTGAAAAGGAACGCCCCCCCTCCTGATCAACGACTGACCAGAGGCTTTTATTTTGTAGTTTTTTGGGCCTGAATGAGACTCCATTGTTGGGTCTCCTGACCAGCAGTCACGCACACAGGAAGTATGATGACATCACACGCAGCACGGTACAGCTCCTTAATGTTTAAGGCAGGAGGAGGAGCAGGAGCAGGAGGAGGAGCAGGAGGAGGAGGAGCAGGAGGAGCAGGAGGAGGAGGAGCAGGAGCAGGAGGAGGAGGAGGAGGAGCAGGAGGAGGAGGGGGAGGAGGAGGAGGAGGAGGAGGAGGAGCAGGAGCAGGAGGAGGAGGAGCAGGAGGAGTCTTCAGTCTCGGTCCAGAAGGAGGCGGAGACACAAAACAAGCTCAACTTTGCACGTCTGAGCTTCAGCAGCATGTCGGTTAATGAGCCGTTTATTTCCCATCAGCCCCGTCAGCGTGTGACGTCACAGCTCCTCCTCCTCCTCCTCCTCCTCCTCCTCCTCCTCCTCCTCTTCCTCCTCCTCCTCCTACTCCTCCTCTTCCTCTCCTCCTCTCACGCTGACTGGACTCACCCTGGGTGTTGTAGTTTCTGCAGGACGCTCTGCAGGCTGCTGCTAGGGGGCGCTGTGGAGGGACATTTAGCTTGACCCCCATTCGATGAGGTCAAAGGTCACGACTCTACCGACACTCAGGAAACGTTTCCTCGACTCATTTCTGTCTGCAAAGGAATCTAAAGCCTCGTTTGCTGCAAAGCTGTGAGAGAATATAATATTTCAGCTTTTTATTGGACTTGGAAGTGAAGAAAATAGTTAAATCACTTTTTTAAACCACATTAAAGTCATAAGAAACTCACATTAGCTCCTAATTATGGCTCATAATCACCAGAAAACTCATAATTACAAGTCATGATTGTCTTTTAATGATAGAAATGTTGTTCTTATCTTATAATTACAACATAAATGTTGATGGTAATCAATATAAATATATAAATAAACAAGAGTAAATCATGAATCAGAGAAAATTATTATAATTACAAGAAAAATCTCAATATTATTTATTTTAATGTGAGAAAATACAAAATTACTGGAAAACTAGAAAAGAAAATTCACAAATAATCATTTGAAGAATACTCAGCTTTTAATGATATAAAATAATTGTGCAAGGTAATAAATATATAGATAATCAGTTATGATCAAATGTTTAAAAAAAACTGGATTATTTCTCATAATTACAAAAAACTGAAAACAATAACTTAAAGAATTCTTAATCAGAAGAAACTCATTATTTTAATTTTGATCTTTTAATTAATCTCTGATCTTTATTTCCAAAAATACCACGTAATACGTAAAAAGCATAATTGAGATGAATGAGCATTTTCTCAAAATCATAACTTTTTTTTTTTATTTGTCTTCACTTGAAATATTCTCTTCATGAAACGAGTCTTCAGAGACGGACGACTTGAGATGTTTCACACCTGATGTTTTTATCTTCATCGTCGGGGCGTTTGGAGCGGCGCCCTCTTGTGACGCGGGTTGGAACCCCGTCAGACCTCCATCAGCGTCTCACCGTGAAAGAGGTCATGTGATCGTGTGATGGGGTCATGTGATCGCCTGATGGGGTCATGTGATCGCCTGATGGGGTCATGTGATCGCCTGATGGGGTCATGTGATCGCCTGATGGGGTCATGTGATCGCGTGATGGGGTCATGTGATCGCGTGATGGGGTCATGTGATCGCGTGATGGGGTCATGTGGTCGTGTGATGGGGTCATGTGATCGCCTGATGGGGTCATGTGATCGTGTGATGGGGTCATGTGATCGCCTGATGGGGTCATGTGATCGTGTGATGGGGTCATGTGATCGCCTGATGGGGTCATGTGATCGTGTGATGGGGTCGTGTGATGGGGTCATGTGATCGTGTGA
>JACSYO010001464.1:40000-70000 GCA_016806645.1 Ophiodon elongatus
TGCTGATCACTGCTATGCTGGACCTGAAGATGTGGCCTGTGATTTCTGCACTGGGAGGAAACTGAAAGCCTTCAAGTCCTGTCTGATGTGTCTGGCCTCTTATTGTGAGAAACACCTTCAGCCTCATTATGATGTGGCTCCATTTAAGAAACACCATCTTGTGGACCCCTCCGAGAAGCTCCAGGAGAACATCTGCTCTCGTCACGAAGAGGTGATGAAGATGTTCTGCCGTACTGATCAGCAGTGTATCTGTTATCTCTGCTTAATGGATGAACATAAAGGTCACGACACAGTCTCAGCTGCAGCAGAAAGGACCGAGAGGCAGAGAGAGCTGGAGGTGAGTCGACTAAACATCCAGCAGAGAATCCAGGACAGAGAGAAAGATGTGAAGCTGCTTCATCAGGAGGTGGAGGCCATCAATCTCTCTGCTGATAGAACAGTGGAGGACAGTGAGAAGATCTTCACTGAGCTGATCTGTCTCATGGAGAAAAGAAGCTCTGATGTGAAGCAGCAGGTCAGATCCCAGCAGAGAACTGAAGTGAGTCGAGTCAAGGAGCTTCAGGAGAAGCTGGAGCAGGAGATCACTGAGCTGAAGAGGAACGACGCTGAGCTGAAGCAGCTCTCACACACAGAGGATCTCAAGCAGTTTCTACACAACTACCCCTCACTGTCACCACTCAGTGAGTCTACAGACTCATCCAGCATCAACATCCGTCCTCTGAGCTACTTTGAGGACGTGACAGCGGCTGTTTCAGAAGTCAGAGATAAACTACAGGACGTTCTGAGAGACAAATGGACAAACGTCTCACTGATGGGGACTGAAGTAGATGTTTTACTGTTACAACCAGAGCCCAAGACCAGAGCTGGATTCTTAGAGTATTCACGTAAAATCACACTGGATCCAAACACAGCAAACACACTGCTGTTATTATCTGATGGGAACAGAAAAGCAATATTCATGGAACAACAACAGTCTTATTCTAGTCACCCAGACAGATTCACTGATTATTGGCAGGTCCTGAGTAGAGAGAGTCTGACTGGACGTTGTTACTGGGAGGTGGAGAGGAGAGGAGGAGGAGGAGTTTATGTAGCAGTCACATACAAGAATATCAGCAGAGCAGGTAGGTCACATGAATGTGGATTTGGATTCAATAACAAATCTTGGGCGTTAGATTATGACGATAACAGTTATATCTTTTATTACAACAAAGTCCAAACTCCCGTCTCAGGTCCTCAGTCCTCCAGAGTAGGAGTGTACCTGGATCACAGAGCAGGTATTCTGTCCTTCTACAGCGTCTCTGAAACCATGACTCTCCTCCACAGAGTCCAGACCACATTCACTCAGCCTCTCTATGCTGGACTTCATCTTTATTATGGATCCACTGCTGTGTTGTGTAACTTGAAATAGACAGAAGGCCTTGAAGGGTTCAACTCATTTAGTCTCCATGTTTGTTTCTGAGAGCTGATTGTTGTGGTGTTTCTTCACTGCACAGAGATCAGCTGTCAGTCAAACATTCTGGGTGCTACTTTGACATCTTGTCATGAGTTGTTATGTAAATGTTTGAGTTCCTCTAGGTGGCACTCCTTCCTGTGTCTGTTTAGCCATGGAGGCTCACTGCTCATGATGAGGTTTGTTTACCTGAACTGACATTTATCTGCATGAAGATGTAAACTTCTCTGAGCTCTAAATGTCTGATGAATATTTGCATTGATGTATTTGTATGTTGTCGTTTCTCTTCCACTGCAAGAGTCATTGAACAGACTTTATTGAAGCCTCACATGATGAATAAAGCAAAATTAACAAAGTCTTTTCTTCTTCATTCCAGTGTTTCATAGCAGGCTGATGAAGATGTGACACTAATATGAAAGTAGAACTGAGGCACTTTTCTTCCTGAAACACCAGAAAGTTCAGAGTTGATCTTTAGAGCAGAAGAGCGTTTGTCAGTCAGTCTCTGTCCTTTCAATTGTCCTCACTAAAACAGCTTCGTCAGAGAAATGAGCTGAGTTTTCTATCGCGTTGCTTTTTACAACCTACATTTTCCTTGTGCACTGAGTCGTTAAAGGGGATTCATTAGAAAGACTTATAAAACTTTGGAAATAGTCAGAATTCATTTGGTCATGTTTGGGTGAGAAGAAGTTTCGTTGTGTCCTGACACACACGAGACAACCGATGTTGTAAAGTTGGGGACTTTAGCTCATTTCATTACATGTTCTCTTAGTTTTCATGCAGATGAAACCTCAGAAAGAGGCTTTCATGTTGGTTCAGTTTTTTAACTCTTTCAGCTCACAGCCAGACGACCCTGGGTTGTAAAGTTTGAATCCAGAAGTGATTCTAACTGGTTGTGACTCATTGTGTCCACAGTGATCTCCGTCAAGGTTCAAAGTTATTTTGTCATTTTACAACAGGGTTTCCCAAGGAAATGCTGTTTATTGTGCTGTTTTGTTGCATGAGGAAATACAAAAAAAACAAAAAACTATATGATATGTGGAGAATGAATTAAGGAGCCTCGCAGCCTGAAGAAAGAAGCTGCTCTGTAGTCTGGTGGTACGATACGTCTGTATCCCCGAGCCCGCTTCCGGGCCCTTCTCTTAGGTTCATCTCCATGCCAGGCGACTGTGGCTTAGCGGTGGATAGGGTTGTCCTTCAATCAGAGGATCGGTGGTTCGATCCCCGGCTCACTAGCCCATGTCGATGTGTCCTTGGGCAAGACACTTATCCCAAAATTGCTCCCGTAGCTGTGCCTACGGTGTGTGAATAGTAGCTACTCCTGATGGGCAGGTGGCACCTTAGCCCCTCACATCGGTGAATGATGTCATGTAGTGTTAAAGAGCTATGAGTGGTTGGAAGACTAGAAAAGCGCCATACGAGTACAGGTCCATTTACCATTCTCTTTGGTTCACCTCCACATTGGGCCCTTCTCTTAGGATCACCTCCACATTGGGCCCTTCTCTTCGGTTCACCTCCACACTGGGCTCTTCTCTTCGGTTCACCTCTATGTTGGGCCCTTCGCTTAGGTCCACCTCCACGCCGGGCCCTTCTCTTAGGTCCACCTCCACGCCGGGCCCTTCTCTTTGGTTCACCTCCACGCCGGGCCCTTGTCTTAGGTCCACCTCTACGCGGGGCCCTTGTCTTAGGTCCACCTCTACGCCGGGCCCTTCTCTTAGGTTCACCTCTACACCGGACCCTTCTCTGAGGAGGCAGTTATCCTCAACACCAACTGACAAAGGGGTCTCTTTTCTGGGCTCAGCTCTTGGGTTTGGAGGGCTTTGGAGTGGAGGCAGTCTCCGTGGATTTAAGGTGGTTCCAACATTTAAATGTTAACTATCAGTGGGTATCTGCCTACTTATGTTCCACATGCATTTGTTGGTGTATTTCTGTGTAAAATAATTCTGCATGTAAAGATTCAGTTGGATGTTTGTCCCAGCGGGTAAAGCTATGATGACTGAGTGGACCCCATACTTCACTACCATACAGAGCAATGGGCTGGATGACTCTATCTTATTTCTTAAGACCCATTATTATTGGATCCTTCAGCCTAATGGTCTCTTCCCCAGCCCCCTGCATCGCCTCCATCCATCCACCAGATGGCCTCACACTCTCCCTCCTGTCCCAGTCACCTGACTCTCTCATTCACCTGCTCACCTTTTTCCACTTACCCTCATCAGCCCTGCAGCGTCGAATCCACACATTTACACTCGTTCCCTGTCACATTGTCAGCATCGATTTGCAGACACCTGTTCCTGTGTTTGGAGTGGTTTCCTGTTCCTGACCAGAGGCCTGTACTAGGAAGCAGGATCTGGGGTTAGCGAGGTAACCTCAGGGTTAACTATGGGTTTTCAGTCCTATGACGGAGGTCAACTTCTTACCTGGTAGATCACCATGGTTACTTGCGCTGAACACCTAACCCTCACCCGGAGCAGGTGATGTTCCAGGTAAGAGATCGACTTGTATAAAAGCCCCTTCTACTGTCCAGTCAATTAAAATAAGGCATCACCATTCCTTGAAGATCCTGTGGAGTTCGGTGCTCGGATAGTGAGAGGGTCTGTCAGGAGGGCAAGAATTTCTAGAGACGGTCAAAACTCTTTAGCTTTCCTCCAAAACCCTTTTCATATGAGCGATACAGATTGTGGGCAGAGGGACGGACGTATCTCCGCCAACTTCTGGAGCCGTATGTTGTCAGTGCGACACGTCGGAGTCGTGCACTGACAGACATTATGTATTACTTTGCTACGGATACTTTTATGTATTCTGTGGGTGAAGCAGAGAGACTCACAAAATGGCACGAGCTCTGATGGAGCTACTGGATGAGTTCGTTGTGTTCCCTGGCCACTTGCCCAGGTAGAGCGTGAAAGAGGGCTTTTACAACACAGCAGGTGACCTCTTGATCTCTAGATCATGTAGACCCTGTGAAGTTCATTGTCGTAGGCCTATTGTAAATGCAGCCTGCTCTTTTCAGAGTTCCCCAGAGTGATCGGCGCAATCGATTGCACCCACATACCCATCTCCTCATCTCTGGGTGAGAATGAAGCCCCTTAGTTAAATGCTGCTATGCTAATTTGTCCTATATACACGCATGGTAATGTACACACACCTCATTGTGTGTGTCTCTTGCCATTTCGTCATGTGTGTGTTAGTCGCTGTAACATAACACCTGCCCTTTGGCCATAATTGAAGCAGCCTACACTATCTATCACTATCTAAAGGATAGATAAGGAAACTCATTTATTGGTTCGACCAGCACATTGCCTGCATGGATATGAAGGATTTGCAGAAAATGCAGCAACCTGGGTAATTAAAGGTCAAAGGTCAGTTGAACTATCTTTCTCTCCAACATGGAGTTATTTTAAATGCACATTGATGCTACATTGACTTTAATGCTGTTACCTTGTGGAAGTGTTGTTCACCTCAAAAGCTTTTGCATGTGACTTGTGATCTTCATTGTCTGATGACAAGTGTTGAGGAAAAGTGGCCTGGGTCAGGCCACGGCTCCCGATCTTCAGGGAGTCTGTACTGGGCCAAAGGTTAGAGCTGGGTCTGGTTGCAGTACGTTGAATACATGTTTCTGTGTTTCTTAAACTGCAGTTTGTGATGTTGATTGTGGCGATATTTCTTTTAATCTTCAGGGCTGTTCAGTGGAGTGCTGCTTGGGGACAGTGGTTACGCCCGTCAGCCCGTCCTCATGACCCCCTATCCTGACCCCGATGCAGGGCCACAAACAATATACAACTCTTCTCCTGTTAACATGCCTCATCCCCCCTCTCACCCCCACCCACACTGCTTGTTCTGATCAATTTCTATACAGTGATATATTAAATGCAGGTAATTTACTCTCATTTCACTCTATCTACATATCCAGTATCTGGTTTCAGCATACTTGGGCCTCAGAGGCTGACAAAGAGCCAGTGTGGTCCTCATGAGAAGATACTTGTTGAGGTAAACACAGAACTGGAGGCTGGAAAGAGGCTGCACATGCTCCAACCCAAACAGATGAATCAGAAGGGCTGGAGGAAGCATCACACGTCTGTGTTTTTATAACAGATAGTTCATATAGTAGCGACCCTCGGTGAGGACGGACCTTATCTCGCTTGTTTTGATTCATTAGTGGACGGTACACAGGCTACTGTGGCCCGAAGCCAATGCCGAGGCAATAGTCCACCCAGCTAAACGCTCTCTGGACATCATGACACTATGCTGCCGGACATAGACTCACTCTTTAAAGCCAGCAGGACGACAACAAGAACACCCACCTCGCTCTCTCTGCCACTCCCAGGTACACTCACCTGTGCCCCAACTTAGGTAGCTAGAATGATTGACAGGTTTAACAGCTTCTCAGGTCATGAGACCTTCACTGTCCTCCTGAGCTCAGTAAATGATAGCAATAACCATGACTCTTATTGGGTTTACAGGAAGAAGTTCTTTAAAATAACACTCATTACATAACAGATGAACATTACACGTCACTCAGACTGTTACAATATGTTTGTTTTGTTCTCACCAGTTCTTCACCGATGATCAAGTGAGAAAACAAGATCACAACACTGAATCATGAATTTTTAAAAATATGAAGCCCAGTTTTTTCTCCATTAACTTGACTGTAAAATGTGGGTAACATTGAATGTCTAACTGCTGTTAGCTGAGTACATAAACTGTATATGAGGAGGCTGAGTGTCTCAGGGTAAAGTCCAACTATTCTTACTGCATGTTGTAAAAGACAGATAACACACCCTGCCTCTCTGGTGGAGGGCAGTAAAACCTGGAAACTCCTCCCTGTGTCCAAGGATAGGTATAAATAACGTGTTGTGAATTGAGGGAGCTGATTCCTCGTTCACCTCAGCCAGTGAACACAGACATTGTTTCTGATCAGAGAAACTGTTTCATAGTCACGATCTCTGAGAGGTGAAATGGAGCAGAAAGGAGTTCAGCTGGACCAGGAGACCTTCTCTTGTTCCATCTGTCTGGATCTCCTGAAGGATCCGGTGACTATTCCCTGTGGACACAGCTACTGCATGAACTGTATTAAAACCCACTGGGATAAAGAGGATGAGAAGGAAAACCACAGCTGCCCTCAGTGTAGGCAGACCTTCACACCGAGGCCTGTCCTAGTGAAAAGCACCATGTTAGCTGATTTAGTGGAGGAACTGAAGAAGACTGGACTCCAAGCTGCTCCTGCTGATCACTGCTATGCTGGACCTGAAGATGTGGCCTGTGATGTCTGCACTGGGAGGAAACTGAAAGCCTTCAAGTCCTGTTTGATGTGTCTGGCTTCTTACTGTGAGAAACACCTTCAGCCTCATTACGATGTGGCTCCATTAAAGAAACACCAGCTGGTGGACCCCTCCGAGAAGCTCCAGGAGAACATCTGCTCTCGTCACGATGAGGTGATGAAGATGTTCTGCCGTACTGATCAGCAGTGTATCTGTTATCTCTGCTTAATGGATGAACATAAAGGCCACGACACAGTCTCAGCTGCAGCAGAAAGGACTGAGAGGCAGAGAGAACTGGAGGTGAGTCAACTAAACATCCAGCAGAGAATCCAGGACAGAGAGAAAGATGTGAAGCTGCTTCATCAGGAGGTGGAGGCCATCAACCTCTCTGCTGATAGAACAGTGGAGGACAGTGAGAAGATCTTCACTGAGCTGATCCGTCTCATGGAGAAAAGAAGCTCTGATGTGAAGCAGCAGGTCAGATCCCAGCAGAGAACTGAAGTGAGTCAAGTCAAAGAGCTTCAGGAGAAGCTGGAGCAGGAGATCACTGACCTGAAGAGGAACGACGCTGAGCTGAAGCAGCTCTCACACAGAGAGGATCTCAAGCAGTTTCTACACAACTACCCCTTACTGTCACCACTCAGTGAGTCTACAGACTCACCCAGCATCAACATCCGGCCTTTGAGCTACTTTGAGGACGTGACAGCGGCTGTTTCAAAAGTCAGAGATAAACTACAGGACGTTCTGAGAGACAATTGGACAAACGTCTCACTGACAGGGACTGAAGTGGATGTTTTACTGTCACAACCAGAGCCCAAGACCAGAGCTGGATTCTGTGAGTATTCACGTGAACTCACACTGGATCCAAACACTGCAAACAAATATCTGTTATTGTCTGATGGGAACAGAAAAGCAACATTCATGGAACAACATCAGTCTTATTCTAGTCACAAAGACAGATTCAGTGACTATTATTATCAGGTCCTGAGTAGAGAGAGTCTGACTGGACGTTGTTACTGGGAGGTGGAGAGGAGAGGAAGAAGAGTTTGTGTAGCAGTCGCTTACAAGAATATCAGCAGAGCAGGAGGGTCACATGAATGTGTGTTTGGATTCAATCACAAATCTTGGTCGATTGATTGTAGCAATAACAGATATATCTTTTGGTACAACAAAGTCCAAACTCCCGTCTCAGGTCCTCGGTCCTCCAGAGTAGGCGTGTACCTGGATCACAGTGCAGGTATTCTGTCCTTCTACAGCGTCTCTGAAACCATGACTCTCCTCCACAGAGTCCAGACTACATTCACTCAGCCTCTCTATGCTGGACTTCATCTTTATTTTTATGATGGATCCACTGCTGAGTTGTGTAAACTGAAATAGACAGAAGTCCCTGAAGGGTTGAACTCATTTAGTCTCAATGTTTGTTTCTGAGAGCTGATTGTTGTGGCGTTCCTTCACTGCACAGAGATCAGCTGTCAGTCAAACATTCTGGGTGCTACTTTGACATCTTGTCATGAGTTGTTGTGTAAATGTTTGAGTTCCTCTAGGTGGCGCTCCTTCCTGTGTCTGTTTAGCCATGGAGGCTCTCACTGCTCATGATGATGTTTGTTTCCCTCAACTGACATTTGTCTGCATGAAGATGTAAACTTCTCTGAGCTCTAAATGTCTGATCAATATTTGTATTGATGTATTTGTATGTTGTTGTTTGTCTGTGTGTTGTTGTTGTAGCAGCAGACCTCCTTTATCCTCCACACTTTGTTCTCTTTTGGGACATTTGTAAAGATTTGTTGGTCCAAACCAAATGTTGTTGTGAGGTATTGTAGAATGTAATGATCCTGATCATAATCAATAAAGACATGTTTCATTCTTCTCTTTTACATGCTGACATTGTTTTCAAACTAACTGATTGTGTGTATGAAGTGACTGAACATGAAATCATTGAACAGACTTTACTGAAACTTCAGATGATGAATAAAGCAACATGAACAAAGTGTTTTCTTCTCGTCTTCATTCCAGGGTTTCATAGCAGGCTGATGGAGAAGATGTGACACTAATATGAAAGTAGAACTGAGACACTTTTCCTCCCGAAACACCACAAAAGTCAGAGTTCATGTTTAGAGCAGAAGAGCGTTAGTCAGTCCTTCTCTGTCCTTTCAACTGTCCTCAGTAAAACCGCTTTGTCTCACACTTTTCTATCACTTGTTGCTTTTTACTACCAAAATGTTCACTAACAAAGACCACGCTAATAGCGATATGGGTTTCAAATGGTTTACTGCGTGATGGAACGAGAGGGTTAGGAAGTGTAAAGGGGTCGAGGGATGTAGTGGAGAAGGAACGAGAAGGGTAGAGGGGGTCACAGAAAGAAGGTTGGAGGGGTGCGATGAGAGACCGCTGGCGTCCAGTGGCTGCTGGGAACGGTGGGCGTGAAGACTTGTGAGTGGGGGCCGTCTCTTCAGGAGCTCTAGAGGTGCAGAATCCCCAAGAGATGGCTTCATAAGACGAGTGCCGGTGAGCGTTTCTAATGTCGTTCGGGTTGGAGCGGATGTAGGAGAGGTACGCGGGGGAAGACCACCGGCCAAACATCTTAATGATGTGGTCTGGGATTCTGCGACTTGAAACAGAGGAGGCGGTGGTGATGCGGAATGAATGTCATGGAATTCATACAGGTGGGATGAAGGGATGAGGGATGTAGAGATGGGGATCGAAGGATGAAGGGGTGTAGGGTAAGGTATGGGGGTCGAGGGATGAAGGGTAGAGGAGCCGTGATGGACTGCTGACGTCCGGTCGGAACTGGGGGAGCGGAGACTCATGAGCTTCATAAAGTCGGGTGTGAGTGGACATTTACCGATATCGTTAGGGTTGTAAGGGATGTACATGAGGTATGCGGGGAACACCGGCGGCCGAGAAACCTTGATGATATGGTCGGGGTTGGTTGAAGATGGTTGCTGAAAGCCGTGGGACCGCAGTCGACGGGGGTAGAAGGCTGGTGCCTATGTGCTGAATTTCTTGCACTAGGAATGGAAAGTGAGTCGGTGGACAAGTTTTGCGACTTGGGATGTGGGAGGCTTAAATGTCGAACTGGTGCTGAGCTGAAACCAAAGTGGGCCTCCGCGTGAACTGCGTTATGTCAAGACAATGGGACCGTCAATTGGTCAGGATGTCTACGACGAAGCTGTTGTCTGGATAGATTGCGATGGTCTTGGACCATTCGTGCCCCCCGAAGAATGATGGAGGGGGCTGCTTCTGTGAATAGCTTTTTTTACGTATTTGATTGCTTATTTATTTATGTTTTGATGAAGGAGGAACGCCGAGTTCCTGTGGTGCAGAAGTCAGAGTGTGTAAGCTGTGTTCTGGGGTTGAGGAAGGCATTGTGACAGTGAGGAAGTCGTCTAAGAGATGGATGACATACGGGAGTTGATGGACGTTAATCGGGATCCGGCAGAGTGCTTCGGATAAGTAATTGAAAATTTTCGGGCTGCTCTTGCGCTCGAAGGACTGTCGCGTGGTAAAGTAGTACGCTCCCTTCCGGTGGTTGCGTATGGTGGACAGATGGGATGGTGCGCCACAAGCTCGCAATTCGGGGAACAGCAAGCTAAGAAAACCCGCTGATATAACTTGGGGTCTCGGTTCCCGGGTATGTTCCTGATTGGACTACTGCAAGCGACCGGCGGCTTCAGATGCGAATGTCAGGTGATATGTGTAAAAGGTTGCTGCCGTACCGTGAGGCCGTGTCGAGGGTCGTGAAAGGGTAGTCGGCCGACTCGGCCCTGCGATCTGGGGAGGCTGGGCAAATGACGTTGCGGTGCGGGGAGAAAGAGTAGGCGAATATAACTGTTGTGAGTGTGACGGCCCCTGCCTGTAACGCCGTTACTTGTCCCTGTGTCCCTGAATGTGCCACAGGAACGTGGGTGTGGCCAATCACAGGATGCCGAGCACCTGGTCCTGGAGCCTGGGGAATAAAAGCCCTACTCCAGGATTGCTCTGTCTCTAACTCTACGGCTCATGACTTGGTTTGGTCTTCCTTGGTTTCCGCTGACAACACCCCACACTTCATCATGCTCACGCATTCACATTTACATTACTGATGTTACTGATTGACACACTCCACACTTTTAGTATTTTCTTTACTTGAGCATAATAAACACCTTTAATTTACTGGTATCCGCTGTGTCCTTTGTATATTTGTCATGGCCTCAGAGCCGGGTCGTGACAAATTGGGGGCTCGTCCGTCTTTTTCCCGTTTTTTGCTTTGATGTCTAAGGTTTGAAAATGTGTAGTTTTGTGCTGTTGTGCAGTTGGTACTTGGTTGTGTGATTTTGAAGTTGTTTGTTTGCAGTGTTTGGGTCAACTAAACGGTAAAAAACTCTTTAGTGTTCGTCATAGACTACATTTGTGGGCGTCAGATGGAGAGTTGGTGCGCGTCTGCGTGAAGTTTGTTTGGAGTGCTTTTGGTGCGCTTCTTTGTTTACCGGTGGCGACGGTGAACTTGGCTGCTCGTTTGAGGGAAAGGACAACTCTTTGGGATAGATCTGCTGGGTAAGTTCAATAAGTCTTGCATAGCATTGAGTTTGTGGTTGTTTCTTACCGGGGTTTGTGGAGAGGAGAGTCGTGGTTGTGTTTATGCTGCAGCTGGCCCAGATGACGTTTGCAGGTTTCTGTGTGTAATTCAATCCCAATGCTGTGGAGTTTCCCCTGGTAGGCTGTAGCGACGTCCCCTTTGGGTTCGTTGAGCTCATTTGGTGTAGTGCTGTGGCAAACGTGGTTGAAGCTTGCTTGGGAGCATGTCCGTGGTTTTGGGAGAGTTGCTAGCTCGCTAGTTGCTCTGCTAAGCCAGCGGTCTTCAGTGCATAAATACCCACCACAAGTAGCTGCATGAAGACTAGGGATGAGCTTAGTTCGCGGTGTTGGTCTTTAGTTAGCGGGGAAATTCCAAGCCGAGTTGAGGATTATTCCTCTTTTGCACACGGGTTAACTTTGTTGTGTTTGCCGGGTTTGGCTGACTGCGTAAAAGTGGATTTGCTCAGTGATTGCTGATCATTATTCGGTGGTGATTGGAGGCGATAAACGCGTTACGGAAAAATGACTGAGATGGGAATTATGGCCATCGAAAAACTAATTCCTACTGCTGTGTCCTTTCACGCTCGTGGACTAACGTTTGAGCAACAGAAGGAGATGTTGCTGATGGAAAATGAAACTGAAATGAGAAAGCAAATTGAGATTGAGAGAATCCGTCAGAAAACAAAGACAGCAAGGTTAAATCTGGAAAGATATCGGTTGTCTATGGTCAGAGATGGCGTGTTGTCCGGTGGGGATCAGGGTGCACAGGTGACCAGGTCTGCTCGGAGTCATTTGATAATAATTTGCGCTTGTTGCCACCATTTAATGAGAGGGATCCAGATGCCTATGATTCTTACGTTGTTGACTCTGTTTTGCCTTTGTCTGAGGAGACTGACACTGGTGACTGTGTTCGCAGTTGAGATGGGATTGAAGATTCTCCCTGTTCCTTTGCACAAGATGTATCTTGGCTGTGAGCTGGTTACAGGTGAGGTAAGCCGAGTTTGGACTGACACTACTCCCGCACCGGTGGTCACATGTTGTCCAATTGCTTCTGTGTCTGCCGAGAGCTCCAGAGTGCTGCCAGAGGTCTTTTCGTCCTGCGTGTTTGCACGTGCTATGGACAGATTGGATCCTGACGTCTCATCTGACGGCAACAACGTTGAGGTATCTGTGGAGGTCACGTCTCTGTCTGAGTTTCCTGTGTTACTGTCACCCAGTGAGTTAGTTCGGGAGCAACGTGTTGATTCTTCTTCGAAAGAAATATTTTAGTGTGTTTTGGTATCAAAGTTGATTTGCTGAAAGGGTATTGGCAGGTACCTCTATCCCATTGTCCGGATTAAAACTTTGTGCTGATTTGGTCATTTTCAGCAATACTTGGCACTCGCATCTTCAGCGCATCCGTGTGCTGGTTGAACGTTTGGCGGAGGGGCGGCTCACCATTTATTTGGCCAAATGTGGCTTTACAAAGGATACAGTGATGTACCTCGGTTGGGTAGTGGGACGGGGTCGTGTGGCTCTACTTCATTTTGATTTTGGTTGATTTTGGGGTGCCCGGATCATAATCCTCTGACCTGGTTGCGTTCCGTCGGCTGCCCAAACCAGAGGCTGTCAAGGTAACTTTATATGTTGCCATATTGTATCGTTTTAACTGTTCTTGTGTCCATCTTCTTAATTTGCTTCTCAGGTAACGGAGTTGCTGATGATGGAGTGGGGAGCTACAAGGATTATGTGTGGAGGGCATATGTAATTGTTACTACTTTTTCCTATTTGAACAGTGTGGGTAGTTTTGCTCCTGTGGGTTGGTGGTATGCCAGTGGTCCCCTGGGACACCGACTTTAAGGGGGGGATGTGACGGCCCCTGCCTCTAACGCCGTTACTTGTCCCTGTGTCCCTGAATGTGCCACAGGAACGTGGGTGTGGCCAATCACAGGATGCCGAGCACCTGGTCCTGGAGTCGGGGGAATAAAAGCCCTACTCTAGGATCGCTCTGTCTCTCTCTACGGCTCATGACTTGGTTTGGTCTTCCTTGGTTTCCGCTGACAACACCCCACACTTCATCATGCTCACGCATTCACATTTACATTACTGATGTTACTGATTGACACACTCCACACTTTTAGTATTTTCTTTACTTGAGCATAATAAACACCTTTAATTTACTGGTATCCGCTGTGTTCTTTGCATATTTGTCACGGCCTCAGAGCCGGGTCGTGACAGTGAGTTCCTTGGAGTAGGTGGGAAGTGGCTGTTTGTATGCAGAGCAGCCGAGAGCGGGTAGCGATTCTCTGGGGAGGTGGGGGTTGCGTGTAGATGGATTTGTTAATTGAGTTGATTTAGTTACTGGCGAGAAACTGTTGCCTGATCGCGTGACGCGATCGGTGGCCAGGGTGGTCGAACGGATGCGACTGGGATCCCTGGAGGTAATGCGGTGGCCAAAGTGAAACTATTCGGTGGAAAATAAGTTAGGACGCTGGAACTGGCTGCTGACGAAGCTGTGGAAAAAAGGGGGAGCAGTTAGGGTGGGATGGGTAACATTAGTGGGGGTAGGGGTGGAGGAGGAGAGGGAAGGGAAGGGGACAGCAGAAAACGGAAAGAAACAATATATTTTGGCCAATGACTCTTGTTTCCACCTGTGGCTCGGTGGAGGAGCGGGTCATCCTCGGGTCGGGGGACTGGCAGTTCGATCCCCGGCTCCGCCAGTCCACCTCGCATCGAGGTGGACTGGTGGAGCTGCCATTTACCGTGGATCCCTGTTGGAGCAGTCTGTGCGGTTGAGGTAGTTAGTGTCGAGGTGGGAGGAGTTAGCCGAAGTTTTCATGACATAGTGTAATATGACTTTTTCACTTTTCATGACATTATAATGTGACTTTTTTTACTTTTCATGACAAATTATAATATGACTTTTTCTTACCTTTCATGACAAATTAAATTATGACTTTTTTTTACTTTTCATGACAACACTTTTTTTAACTTTTCATGACATATTATAATATTACTTCTTTTTTACTTTTCAAGATATATTATATGATTTTCTTTTACTTTTCATGACATACTATTATGACTTTCTTTTACTTTTAATGACATATCAAAACACACTATAAATTACTCTGTTACAGTAACAGTAATGTAGATGTTTCATCAGTTTGTTTCCTTGTTGTTTGTGTATTTATAGTTGTGGCCACTAGGGGCACTGAGCAGCAGGCTCTTGTTCATGTGGAGGGTTAAAGTAGAAGGCGTGTCAGTGTCCCATGATGCAACAGGAGGAGGCGTGTCAGTGTCCCATGATGCAACAGGAGGAGATATGTTGTTTTTATCAGAGAGAGAGAGAGACTGCACCAGGAACCTTGTTAGCTTTTGATCTCCTCAGTAAAATCAACCTGAACCTCTAAAGTGGACTTTGGACTTCCTGTCTGAGTTCAGATCCTCTGAAACGCTGCTTCAGCTTTTCATGTAAGTCTGGTTTTGATTTTCTCTTTGAATAAGAGTCACGACAAGTACTACAACAGAAAGAGTACTAATACTACACTGTAGAAATACTCTGTTATAGTAATAGTACTAATACCACACTGTAGAGATACTATGTTACAGTAAAAGTACTAATACCACACTGTGAAAATACTCTGTGACAGTAAAGTGTTCCTTCAGTAAAAGTATGTCAGTATGATCAGTAAACTGCAGTTAAAGTATTCAAACTGTGACTGTTGTACTATTATATATTCTATCAGTATTATGACTCATTCATGTAAAAGCAGGATTTTACTGTTACTCATTTTGAACTATTGACTGATGATGTCATGATGGATTAATCTGATGATTATTTCTTCCATTAATCCATTGATTGGTTTGTAAACATGGTGAAGTAACAGAGTATAACCCTGTATTATTTTTACTAGTAAATAACTTTTAGTTTAACTCAGATAACTCCTCCCTCCTCCTGCTCTCACACAGCCAGCTCCACTCTGCTCATGTGTTTCCTTGTTTCCTCTCCTTCAGATCTACACTTTGCATACAGGTGTAACCCACATGGTATTGGAGTGCAGCAGCTGACGGCCCCGTTCACTGCAGAGACACATGCTGTTTAGATCAGAGCTCAAACTAGTTTCACTTCTCACAAAGTGAGACTCACACAGTCGTTGTCTCTGAGAGGGGAAATGGAGCAGAAAGGAGTTCAGCTGGACCAGGAGACCTTCTCTTGTTCCATCTGTCTGGATCTCCTGAAGGATCCGGTGACTATTCCCTGTGGACACAGCTACTGCATGAACTGTATTAAAAGCTTCTGGGATGGAGAGGATAAGAAGGAAACCCACAGCTGCCCTCAGTGTAGGCAGACCTTCACACCGAGGCCTGTCCTGGTGAAAAGCACCATGTTAGCAGATGTAGTGGAGCAGCTTAAGAAGACTGGACTCCAAGCTGCTCCTGCTGATCACTGCTATGCTGGACCTGAAGATGTGGCCTGTGATGTCTGCACTGGGAGGAAACTGAAAGCCTTCAAGTCCTGTTTGATGTGTCTGGCTTCTTACTGTGAGAAACACCTTCAGCCTCATTACGATGTGGCTCCATTAAAGAAACACAAGCTGGTGGACCCCTCCGATAAGCTCCAGGAGAACATCTGCTCTCGTCACGATGAGGTGATGAAGATTTTCTGCCGTACTGATCAGCAGTGTATCTGTTACCTCTGCTCTGTGGATGAACATAAAGGCCACGACACAGTCTCAGCTGCAGCAGAAAGGACCGAGAGGCAGAGAGAGCTGGAGGTGAGTCGACTAAACATCCAGCAGAGAATCCAGGACAGAGAGAAAGATGTGAAGCTGCTTCACCAGGAGGTGGAGGCCATCAACCTCTCTGCCGATAGAACAGTGGAGGACAGTGAGAAGATCTTCACTGAGCTGATCCGTCTCATGGAGAAAAGAAGCTCTGATGTGAAGCAGCAGGTCAGATCCCAGCAGAGAACTGAAGTGAGTCGAGTCAAAGAGCTTCAGGAGAAGCTGGAGCAGGAGATCACTGAGCTGAAGAGGAACGACGCTGATCTGAAGCAGCTCTCTCACACACAGGATCTCAACCAGTTTCTACACAACTACCCCTCGCTGTCACCACTCAGTGAATCTACAGACTCATCCAGCATCAACATCCGTCCTCTGAGCTACTTTGAGGACGTGACAGTGGCTGTTTCAAAAGTCAGAGATAAACTACAGGACGCTCTGATAGACAAATGGACAAACGTCTCACTGACGGAGACTGAAGTGGATGTTTTACTGCCACAACCAGAGCCCAAGACCAGAGCTGGATTCTTAGAGTATTGACGTGAACTCACACTGGATCCAAACACTGCAAACAAATATCTGTTATTATCTGATGGGAACAGAAAAGCAACATTAATGAGAGAAAATGAGTATTATTCTAGTCTCCCAGACAGATTCACTGAATATCGTCAGGTCCTGAGTAGAGAGAGTCTGACTGGACGTTGTTACTGGGAGGTGGAGAGGAGAGGAAGAAGAGGAGTTTATGTAGCAGTCGCATACAAGAATATCAGCAGAGCAGGGTGGTCACATGCATGTTTGTTTGGATTCAATAACAAATCTTGGTCGTTAAGAGTGTAACGATTTCGGTTGTATCTTTTATTACAACAAAGTCCAAACTCCCGTCTCAGGTCCTCAGTCCTCCAGAGTAGGAGTGTACCTGGATCACAGAGCAGGTATTCTGTCCTTCTACAGCGTCTCTGAAACCATGACTCTCCTCCACAGAGTCCAGACCACATTCACTCAGCCTCTCTATGCTGGACTTCATCTTTATTATGGATCCACTGCTGAGTTGTGTAAACTGAAATAGACCGAAGGCCTTGAAGGGTTGAACTCATTTAGTCTCCATGTTTGTTTCTGAGAGCTGATTGTTGTGGTGTTTCTTCACTGCACAGAGATCAGCTGTCAGTCAAACATTCTGGGTGCTACTTTGACATCTTGTCATGAGTTGTTGTGTAAATGTTTGAGTTCCTCTAGGTGGCGCTCCTTCCTGTGTCTGTTTAGCCATGGAGGCTCACTGCTCATGATGAGGTTTGTTTACCTGAACTGACATTTGTCTGCATGAAGATGTAAACTTCTCTGAGCTCTAAATGTCTGATGAATATTTGTATTGATGTATTTGTATGTTGTTGTTTCTCTTCCACTGCATGGGTCTGAAGAGAGAAAGCAGCAGACCTCCTTTATCCTCCACACTTTGTTCTCTTTGTGGACATTTGTAAAGAAATCTATGGTCACATTGATTTGTTGGTCCAAACCAAATGTTGTTGTGAGGTATTGTAGAACGTAATGATCCTGATCATAATCAATAAGGACATGTTTCATTCTTCTCTTCTACATGCTGACATTGTTTTCAAACTAACTGATTGTGTGTATGAAGTGACTGAACATGAAATCATTGAACAGACTTTACTGAAGCTTCACATGATGAATAAAGCAACATGAACAAAGTCTTTTCTTCTCGTCTTCATTCCAGGGTTTCATAGCAGGCTGATGGAGAAGATGTGACACTAATATGAAAATAGAACTGAGGCAGTTTTCTTCCTGAAACACCACAAAGGTCAGAGTTCATGTTGAGAGCAGAAGAGCGTTAGTCTGTCCTTTCAACTGTCCTCACTAAAACCGCCTCGTCTCAGTTAAATTTACTTTAACATTCATACAATGACTTTAATGGTTCTTTTCAACACACTTTATGAAACCTGTTTTGAATATATACTTAGTGTAACGATATAATATAATAGTTTAGTGACTTTTTTGGCATACTATACTATATTTATTCTATACTTTTGGACATGCATACTATGACTTTTTCTCTAAACACTTTTATGACTTTATCATGATTTCTTTTTCAAAATACTCATAGTACGTCTAAATAAATCATAATAAAGTCATGTCACAGTATGCCGAACAAAAGTACATAAGTCATAATATAGTATGTAGAAACAAGTCAAAGTATGTTGAATAAAGTCATAATTAGGTCACAGTATATCATGTAAAACAAAAAAAGTCAAAAATATTGTCATGGTACAATGTCAGAAGTCACGAAATGTGAAAGTATAATATATATAATATATAGAGAAAGTAAAAAAATATTTCTTATATAGTATAATATGAAATTAAATTATACTATGTTGAAAAAAGGTCATAAAGTCACAATATAGTAGGTTAAAAAGGTCATAAAGTCTGTTTAATGAGTCGCGTTGGTAACACCGTCTTCAACGTCCTGTCGGGAACTAACCGGGAACTCTCCTAACCACCAGGGGGCGACTCCTCTGGTTGTATAGAAGTCTATAGAAAATGACTCTACTTCTCTCTTGATTTATTCCCTCAGTAAACATTGTAAACATGAGTTTATGTCTCAATCTCTAGTTTCAAGTCTTCTTCAATACAGCATGATGTTCATTTAGTAAATTATGGTCCATTTAGAGTCAAACAGACCATAAAGAGGGGGATGCTTCAGGGCGGGGGAAAAATTATCAACAACATTGATGCCCCCAGTGGACACCCGGAGAATAACATGTATTATCTCTATAATACAGTAGTGATGCCCCTACTGGACACCAGGAGAACAATTTATATAGCATATATAATCAATAGAGGACAAAATGAGAGCACACTCAAACTATCTGGCAGCTTTTATTCTCAAGGTGGGACAGCAGACAGGTGTGTGACCTTGACCCTGACCCTACAGGGGTCTGTTCAGTAGATCAGCAACAAGGAGACGACGTGGAGGAATAAATTAAAAACCCCAAAAGAACTCGTCGGGTAAAAAAAAAAAAAAAAAAAAACTCGAAACAAAAATCTGCAACTTCAGAAGATTCAAAACAACAATAAAAAAAAAATCTGTTAGAAAACTCGAATGCGTTTTAGTTTTTGGTTTGTTTCTTCCTCACTGTGCTTCTGTGACACACACACACTGTACACTGAACAGATCAAACCTTCAGTATTTACACTCGTATTCTCTCTCTCTCTCTCTCTCTCTCTCTCTCTCTCTCTCTCTCTCTCTCTCTCTCTCTCTCTCTCTCTCTCTCTCTCTCTCTCTCTCTCTCTCTCTCTCTCTCTCTCTGGCTTTAAGAGTTTAAGCCCCGCCTCCCGGTCGGCCAATCAGCAGCTGCTGTTCTTGAACTCCCCGTTCTCAGTGATTGACAGCTTGGTGGGGTTGCTGGGTGACAGCCCGTTGCGGAGGCCGGGGCTGCAGCGCTCCTTCACCTGCGTCAGCGCTGCCATCAGCCGCGAGTTGGCGGCGTCCAGCGAAACGATCCGCTGCTCCTGATTGGACGGAGAGCGACAATTACTCACCCTTAAAGACGTTTATCTAAAATCTAACCTCTCATAGACAGATATCATTCATTTGAAAAAAAACAACCTTTATTTTGAAAGTATGAAAACTACTTCAAAAGTACATGAAGTTAAGGAGATGTACTTTGTTCACGTCAATATGTTGAGGGATTTTAAGAAATACTCATTCCCGTATTAAAAGCTTTATTCGTTGTGAGACATTAAAGGGTTAAAACCTTTAAAATGTACTAAATAATGAATATATTATATAATAATATTAACGGATCGTAAGAAGAGATTCTTTACCAGGTAGTTCAGAAACATCCATGAAACTTCTTAATTTACGTGTTTTATACATGTAGAAATACATTTTACCTTAATTATTCAGAATTAAATAAATATTCATAAATTAATGGATTATAAAAGAGGTCATAAATAGGTGCAAAGTAATTATTTAATTGTCACCTAAATTGAATAATTCTATTTAATATATTGATTAAATGACTGCTTTACTGATCAGTTAACAAAAAGGTGTTATATTTAATATATTATTATATTAAATACAATATTTAAGGGATTTTTGGTTTATTTCTTTTCAGTATTGATTAGGTAGATTTAATTAATTAATGGAATATATAGTAATAAATGTTATACTTACTACAAGTTACTACACTTAGTAAGTTTGGGGTTTATTAATGAATGAATTAAGTTTACTTACAGTTACCAAACTGTAAGTTATCCATGAATTTAATATTTCCCTTTAATTGATAAATGAAGGCCCTTGTAAGGTATAAATGTATTAATTCGGTGTAAATAGAGATATTTAAACTGTCCATAAATCCTGTGTTACATTGTTATGAATGATCAAATGTTTTTAAGGTGAAAATAAAGGAATTCGGTATCATGGAGTAAAGTTGTGACATGAAAATTAAACTGTGAAAAACATCCAGGAAAACAGCAGAAAATATAGAAATATAAAAATATAAAACAGCCCAAAACAATGTGAAAGTAAACAAAGTGAGATTGAAGCTCTGCTGCAGTTTGTCAACAGGAAGTCAAAACTCTGATCCTTGATCCACCTGCTCAGAAACTGAGACCATAGAGACACCTGAGAGTCTGACGGGGGGTGGGGGGATAGGGGGTGAGGGGGGTAGGGGGGTAGGGGGGTAGGGGGGTAGGGGGGGGGGCAGCCAAACAGAAGTCAAACCAGCTCAGAGCGCCACACAGAAAAACACCAGCAGCCTGAGACCAGACGGGTCAATGTGAAGGATGTGATGGTCTGGACTGAGACCTGATGGTCTGGACTCTACAGACCCCGAGACCTGATGGTCTGGACTGGCACATGACATTAACACTATTAAATTAAACATAACAATTAAATATTTGACAAACCCACTAACGATCAGTGTCCTCATTAATCCTAATAATCAGTGTATTTCTGTAGGTAAACCCGGCGTATTAAATAAACAATAACAACCTTCATGAAGGAGGATTTACAGGACTGTACCTAATAAACTGGCCTAAACAAAGTCTGTTTGTATCAACGCTGTGAATTCTGGGTAATAACTATGGCATGTCTGCTCTGTGATTGGCTACTCAGGTGTGTCGGCGCTGGTCGTTTTTTGTTGTTGTTTCTTTTCCTTCTAAAAGTAGCATGGTGCGGTGGGGGTGAGGGAGGGGGCGGGGCCACAGTCACTACTTGCCTGATTGGTTTATTTCACATCCGTTACTGACCTGAAATCAGTGAAGACACGATGATGTTTCAGAGTAAAGGTTCCTAAAGCTGCTGAACAGGAAACCAGCTCATGTTTCAGAGTAAAGGTTCCTAAAGCTGCTGAACAGGAAACCAGCTCATGTTTCAGAGTAAAGGTTCCTAAAGCTGCTGAACAGGAAACCAGCTCATGTTTCAGAGTAAAGGTTCATACAGGTGTGTTGTACCTGAGCGTCAATGATCTTCTGTTTGGCTTCAATCACCGCCTGCATTTCTGCGTGGTCCCGTTTAAGCTCCTCCTCCACAGCCATCAGCCTACACACACACACACACACACACACACACACACACACACACACACACACACACACACACACACACACACACAACAAAATGTCAACAATATACTGTATGTTTCCCAAATAGTGTAAAGAAATTCCCAAAAACATCAGCAGAATTTTATGAAAAATACATGAGCTCCAACTTTTTGACTCAATTTTGTTAAAATACTGTTTGAGATTTTTGGAAAAGTTTGAATATTTTGGTAAAATATTGTTTAAGATTTTGGGAACATTTAGACTATTTTGGTAAAAGTTTGCTAGAAATTTGGGAAAAATGTTGACTATTTTGGTAAAATATTGTTTGAGATTTTGGTAAAATTTTGGTAAAATATTGTTTGAGATTTTGGTAAAATTTTGACTATTTTGGGAAAATATTTTTTGAGATTTTGGGAAAATTGTGACGATTTTGGTAAAATATTGTTTGAGATTTTGGGAACATTTTGGTAAAATTTTGGGAACATTTTGACTATTTTGGTAAAATTCTGCTTGACATTTTGGTAAAATTTTGATCTGATCTGTACCCGAGTGGTGTCTCGCTGTTGGACTTCTGTGCTAGCTACGGTTTGTCCATAACGAACACCATGTTCGAACATAGGGTGGCTCATAAGTGTACCTGGTACCAGAACACCTTAGGCCGTAGATCAATGATCGACTTTGTAATCGTTTCATCTGATCTGCGGCCGTATGTCTTGGACACTCGGGTGAAGAGAGCAGCAGAGCTGTCAACTGATCACCACCTGGTGGTGAGTTGGATCAGATGGCAGGGGAATCGGCTGGAGAGACCCGGCAAGCCCAAACGTGTAGTGAGGGTGAACTGGGAACGTCTGGCGGAGGATCCTGTCCAGGAGGTCTTCAACTCCCACCTCCGGAAGAATTTCTCACACATCCCAAGGGAGGCTGGGGACATGGAATCCGAGTGGACCATGTTCAAAGCCTCTATTGTGGACGCGGCCGCTAGGAGCTGTGGTCGGAAGGTCACCGGTGCCTGTCGTGGCGGCAACCTGAGAATCCGTTGGTGGACACCGGGGGTGAGGGAAGCCCTCAAGCTGAAGAAGGAGGCCTTTCGGGCCTGGTTGGCTCAGGGGTCTCCTGAAGCAGCTGCGGTGGTCGTGGATGCTAAAACTCGGGCATGGGAGGAGTTCGGGGAGGCCATGGAGAAGGACTTTCGGTTGGCCTCAAGGAAGTTCTGGCAAACCATCCGACGGCTCAGGAAGGGAAAGCAGGGCCGACCCCAGGCTGCGCTCAGCACGGGGGGGGAACTGCTGACTCAGACGGGGGACATCGTCGGGCGGTGGAAAGAGCACTTTGAGGAACTCCTAAACCCGGCCAACATGTCCTCTAGAGAGGAGGCAGCACCTGAAGAGGTAGTACTAAGGTAGTCAATAAGCTCCTTGGTGGCAAGGCGCCGGGGGTGGATGAGATCCGCCCTGAGATGCTGAAGGCGCTGGACGTTGTTGGGCTGTCTAGGCTGACACGCCTTTTCAATGTCGCATGGGGGTTGGGAACAGTGCACATGGACTGGCAGACCGGGGTGGTGGTTCCCATTTTCAAAAAGGGGGACCGGAGAGTGTGCTCTCTATCGGGGTACCACACTACTCAGCCTCCCGGGGAAAGTGTATGCCAGGGTGCTGGAAAGGAGGCTCCGACCGGTTGTCGAAACTCGGATTCAAGAGGAGCAGTGCGGATTCCGTCCCGGTCGTGGAACAGTGGACCAGCTCTTTACCCTCGCAAGACTACTGGAGGGGTTCTGGGAGTTTGCCCAACCAGTCTACATGTGTTTTGTGGACTTGGAGAAGGCCTTCGACCGGGTCCCTCTGGGTTTTTGTGGGGGGTACTGCGGGAGTATGGGGTGCCGGACCCGTTACAACGGGCCATCCGGTCTCTGTACGACTGCAGTCGGAGCTGTGTTCGTATTCTCGGCAATAAGTCAGACGCGTTCCCGGTGGGTGTTGGCCTCCGCCAGGGCTGCCCTTTATCACCGGTCCTGTTCGTGACTTTCATGGACAGGATATCTAGGCGCAGCCGGGGGGAGGAGAACGTCGGGTTCGGTGGTCTCAGGATCGCCTCTCTGCTGTTCGCAGATGATGTGGTCCTGTTAGCCTCTTCGGACCGTAACCTCCAGCATTCACTGGGGCGATTTGCAGCCGAGTGTGAAGCGGCGGGGATGAGAGTAAGCACCTCCAAATCTGAGGCGATGGTGCTCTGCCGGAAACTGGTGGATTGCTCCCTCCGGGTGGGGACGCAATGCCTACCACAAGCGAAGGAGTTCAAGTATCTCGGGGTCTTGTTCACGAGTGAGGGTAAGATGGAGCGGGAGATCGACCGCCGAATCGGTGCGGCTGCAGCAGTAAAACAGGCTGCACCGGACCGTCTTGGTGAAGAGGAGCTGAGCCGGAAGGCAAAGCTCGCAATTTACCGGGCGGTCTACGTTCCGACCCTCACCTAAGGTCACGAACTCTGTGACCGAAAGAATGAGGTCTCGGATACAAGCGGCCGAAATGAGTTTTCTCTGTAGGGTGGCCGGGCTCAGCCTTAGAGACAGGGTAAGGAGATGAGTTTCCTCTGTAGGGTGGCCGGGCTCAGCCTTAGAGATAGGGTAAGGAGATGAGTTTCCTCTGTAGGGTGGCCGGGCTCAGCCTTAGAGATAGGGTAAGGAGCTCAGACATCAGGAGGGAACTTGGAGTTGAGGCGCTGCTCCTTCGTATCTAAAGGAGTCAGCTGAGGTGGTTCGGGCATCTGATCAGGATGCCTCCTGGACGCCTCCCGTTAGAGGTTTTCCAGGCACGCCCAACTGGTAGGAGGCCCCGGGGAAGACCCAGGACACGCTGGAGGGATTATATCTCCCAGAACGAGCTGGAACGTGTTGCGGGTGAGAGGGAAGCCTGGGTCGGCCTGCTGCCACCGCGACCCGACCCCGGATAAGCGGATGCCAATGGATGGATGGATGGATTTTAGGAACATTTTGTTTGAGATTCTGGGAACATTTTGACTATTTTTGTAAAATGTTGCTTGAAATTTGTGTAAAAGTTTGCTTGATTTTTTTTGTGAAATTTTGCTTGAATTTCTTGTTCGATTTTGCTTGAAATTTTGTTCGATTTTGCTTAAATTTATTTTTTACATTTTGCTTGAAAGTCTTGTAAAAGTTTGACTATTTTGGTAAAATATTGTTTGAGATTTTGGGAAATGTTTTTATGATATTTTAGGGACATTGTCAAAAAAAAAAGTCAAGTGGTGTAAAAATGTCCAGAAAGTGAAGATGTTCAACAAAATGTTCCCAATATGGCGTCAAAATGTTCAGAAAATGTTCCTAAATAGTGTGCAGCCCAGAGGGGTGGAGCTTACCTGCAGATGATGCTCCTCATCTGGCCGTCCTTCTCCTCCTGCTGCCTCCTCAGCCGCTCCTCGCTCTCCTCCAGACGCTGCTTGTACTCCAGCAGCAGCTTCTGCATCTGCTGCTCCTGAGCCAGCAGCCGCCGCTCGTACTCCTCCAGGCGGAGGGCGGAGCCCCGCAGACGCTCCTTCAGCCGGGAGATCTCCTGCTCATACTGGGAGGGGGGGGGAGAAGGAGGAGGAAGAGGAGGAGGAAGAGGGGGAGGAGAGGGGGGAGATATAAACTTTATATATTTGATATCTTTTCTGATTCTCTTATTTTGTGTCCAGTTCAAATCTCTCTGAATTGAAAGGAAGAAGAAACTTGTCTCTTGTACCTTCTCAGTGTTCTTGCCTTCCTCCCTGCTCCTCTCCCCTCTCTCCTCCTCCTCTTCCTTCTCCTGCTCCTCCTCCTCGTACTGCCCGTTGTTCAGCACCCAGGCTGCCGTCCTCTCCACCGGAGACATCGCCCCCGCCACCGCCTCCGCCGGCGACGCCACCTGAAGGCAAATCGGTGACATCATCACACATAAAGGAATCGTTACCGACACAATACGAAGAATGAAACGCTACATGTTTCACTTCCTGCGGCGGCGTGTTTCTGCAGTACCTGCTGTGGCTGCTTGGTGGCGCTCTTCGGGGGCGGAGCCGCACTCTCCGCGGGGCAGGCGGCCTGCTGGCGGCTGGCGTGGCTGGGGGTCGGCGTGGGCTCCGTGTTGGTGCTGCTGCCGCTGCGCAGCGAGGCGCTGTGAGGGAGGGAGCGCGGCGTCCTGGCCCCGCCCCCTCCCATAGCCACGCCCCCTCCCCGGCTCTGCTGCTCCACCTTGACGATGTGGGCGGTGCCCGCCGTCGTGCTCTGGCGGGGGACGGCGACCGCCGTGGCGGCGCCGGGTGGGAGGTCGGGTGCAGCGTGCCGCCGCGGCGCCGGGCGCTCCTCGCTCCGCGCACTGCGCCCGCCGCCCGACTCGTCCAGGCTGCTACTGGACGGCGCGCGACCTTTGACCCCCACCTGGCTGCCGAAGTCGTCGGAGTTGCTGTGGCTGTTGTGTGAGCTCTCGGTGCTCAGGTTCTCGGAGCTGGAGTCCTGGCGCAGCGAGTGGGCGGAGCGTGCGTGGAGGCTGTGGGCGGGGTTACTCAGGCTGTGGGCGGGGTTACTCAGGTGGTACACGGGGTTCTGGAAGGACAGCGGCTGCAGGCTGCGCTGCTGGCTGAGCGACGGGGGCAGCGGCCGCCTCGCCTGCGGCGCGCTCTGCGGCTGCCCGTCTCGGGGCGGGGCCCTGGGCTGCGGGGTGAGAGGGTTGGAGTGGGGGTAGCTGAGCGGGGGCGGGGCGTGACCGACGGAGGCCTGGGACCCCGCCCTGCTGAGGCGGGGCGGGGCCTCGTGGTGCGGCGCCGGCGGGTTCTGGGCGTCCTGCAGGTCCACCAGAGAGACGCTGCGCCCACTGGGCTGCAGGCGGTCTCGCTCCTCGTGGTCGGAGAAGCTGGGGTGGGTGGAGGGGAGCTGCGCAGCCAGCAGGGGGCGCTGAACGCGAGCGTAGCTCTCCGTCACGTCGCCCGCCGGAGACTGCAGGCTGCGAGCGTCGCCGTGGCTACAGGAAGGGACACGGACACATTTCAGTCAAACAAGCGTTTGGCACACGTGATGCGTTCAGGGACCGTCAGAAAGACGAAAGTCAGTAAATCATTATTATTTTTATAGGAATGGAACTCTAGAGCCACCCTTTTCTCCAATCCGGCAGCTGATTGGTTACCTGTCGGCGGGGTCCTCAAAGATGCGCTGTAACCCTGACGACAGGCTGCCGCTGATGTTGAGGTCCTGGAGGCGTCTCAGCTGCTGCTGCACGGGCGTGGGCGCCGACAGGCAGCGAGAGATATCTCCCAGAATCCTCGGCAGCGGGCCCAGCTTCGCTACGGTGGCCTGCAGGAAGGAATTTTCACCCTGGGGTCGCCGTGTGTGTGTGCGTGTGTGTGTGTGTGTGTGTGTGTGTGTGTGTGCGTGGATGGTTTGAATGGAAGCACCAGGATGCAGTGGTGGTCGTGGGGTGGGGTGGGGGAAGGGGGGGGGCGGTGGCAACAGAGAGAGTCGGCCGCACAGGAACAGAACAGAAGGAGGAAACAAATATGAGGGAAACTTAATGGAAACAAAACTTCAAACTAAAACAACATGCTTCTACTGAACAGAACCTCAGCCAACACTGCAGAGCCATGCTGAGACTGGGGGCGGGGCGGGGGGGGGGTGAGGAAAGGGGAGTTCAGGCCATGCTGTGAAGTTCAGCCACGCAGCGTTAATGTGGTTAAATGAAGTGGAGTGATCTCTGCTGCTGATGGTAACTCATTAAATCATCACATATTTACATCACACACACACACACACACACACACACACACACACCATCACTGAACACACTGCACATGGGACACTAATCAGTCTGATTGATGTTGAGACAACCGCCGCTTCTTTAAAGTGAAGTCAAAGCTTCATGTGTTAAAGCTGCATTCTCTCTCCTGACCACCAGGGGGCGACTCCTCTGGTTGTATAGAAGTCAAAGCTTCATGTGTTAAAGCTGCATTCTCTCTCCTGACCACCAGGGGGCGACTCCTCTGGTTGTATAGAAGTCAAAGCTTCATGTGTTAAAGCTGCATTCTCTCTCCTGAGCACCAGGAGACCACTATGAGGTTTTTGCACAGATTGTGTTCGTGGAGTTTTGAAGACTTTCTCTGATCCACAAATGCGTGTTGCGTTTAAGTGCTGGCTTTTCATGTGGGATTTATTTATTTTATCGTCAAACATCTGTCAGTCTTCCGAGTTTAAGAATTTTTTTAAAATTAGGAATATTAATAAAAAACAGTGTAAGTCATCCCTGCACACACACACACACACACACACACACACACACACACACACACACACACACACACACACACACACACACACACACACACCTTGTCGAGCTGAGAGACGACCTCCCACAGCAGGGCGTGCAGGACGGACAGCTCGCGGCCGAGGTCGATGTAACCCTCGAAGCCCGGCGTGTTGGACAGCGTCTCCGGGTTGGAGATCTCCGACAGGAAACGCATCATCCCCGCCCACTCGTGCTCCAGGAAGTCGTTCATGAAGGCCATGTACTCCTCTTTGTTTCCAAACCTGCGATACACACATGACGTCATCATCACGGTCAGAGTGGGGAAGAGAGTAGCGCCTCTTCAACTCGTCACAAACAAAGTCTTTTTTATGTTTTCAGATGTTTTTTACACCTGAG
Organism: Ophiodon elongatus; assembly: GCA_016806645.1. Lineage (NCBI taxonomy): Eukaryota > Metazoa > Chordata > Actinopteri > Perciformes > Hexagrammidae > Ophiodon > Ophiodon elongatus. The sequence continues at coordinate 68,232 of JACSYO010001464.1, forward strand.
AGGCCACATTTCCTGCTTGTACCTCTGGAACTCCGGATTAGATAACTTAAGTATCCTGATAACATCGTATCGTGAGTTTAGTATCGTGAGTTTAGTAGCGTGATAATATCGTGTCGCGGGGCCTCTGGTGATTCCCAGCCCTAAACTAAACAGTTTGAAGTGAAACTGAAGCTGGTTCTGGTTCTGGCTCTGGTTCTGGCTCTGGCTCTGGGTCACACTCACTTGGTGAAGTTGGCGAGGTTCTGGATGACCTTGGCGATGAGCGTGAGCGTGCGGGCCGTGCGGTCGTCGGGGTACTCCTGCATCAGGCTGAAGAGCGAGGGCGCCATGATGGCGGGGCACAGGAAGCGCAGGAACAGCGAGGCGCTGATCAGACGCTTGCTGATGTCCTGCTGGTGGCCGCGCGCCGCGCACTGCTGCTTCCACGACGCAAACACCTCCTTCAGCTCCCGAGGAAACACGCTGTGGAGACAGGAAGCACTCAGCCGGTACCGGGGCCACAGGTGTGGACCTGCACCGGGGCCACAGGTGTGGACCTGCACCGGGGCCACAGGTGTGGACCTGCACATGGACCACAGGTGTGGACCTGCACATGGGCCACAGGTGTGGACCTGCAGGTGGGGCAGTACCAGTAGGAGTTGATGATCTTGCAGAAGGCCAGCTCGCAGCACATCTTCAGGTTGCTCTGGTGTTCAGTCAGCTCACTGCTGGAGCATCGAGCTGGATCCACCTCACAGTCCTCATCCGACTCGTAGAGAGCTTTGATGAACTCACCTGGTGACACACACACACACACACACACACACACACACACACACACACACACACACACAATGTTAAACCAATTAAAAAGTCCAATGTTGAATTCTTCCCGATTAAAGAATCACATTTGGGTCGTCTCATGTTTTATGAATCAGTGTTTTGTGTTGTTATATTACGGCCGTAGTTCTACTTCACACCTCAGTCATGAACACTATGAAATACCTCCAGAGGAACCTGAGGACACACAGCAGGACCTCATTATACATCTTCAGCTGTGAAGCTATAAATACATATATTAATGAGGAAGGAGATATTTTAGTTTCTTAACTCTGGCTGAATAGAAATAGAGCTGAGTGATGACAGGAAGTCTCATGAGACGGGCTCTGTTGTCTCTGAAATGTTGCAGAGCATTTAAAGTGATGGAGGAGGAGGAGGAGTTGGAGGAGGAGGAAGAGGAGGAAGAGGAGGAGGAGGAGGAGGAGTTGGAGGAGGAGGAAGAGGAGGAAGAGGAGGAGGAGGAGGAGGAGGAGGAAGAGGAGGAGGAGGAGGAGGAGGAGGAGGAGGAGGTGGAGGAGAGGAAGAGGAGGAAGAGGAAGAGGAGGAGGAGGAGGAGGAGGAGGAGGAGGAGTTGGAGGAGGAGGAAGAGGAGGAGGAGGAGGAGGAGGAAAAGACTCTGATCTAATTGTGGATGGACGTCATGCGGCGACATCACATCCTGTTGGATGAGTCTCTGGAGACGATAACACTGAAGTTAGGGTCATTTTATTGATACGGGTCACATATTATATAGATATATTATATATTACATATATATATTATATATAATATATACATATATATATATTGTATATATATATATGTATATATTATATATTACATATGTATTATATATATATATATATCAATAATTAAATAATTTCATAAAACTCGTCACTTATTCTAGTTGTAAATACTTTAAAAAATCTGCTTGCAATAACGTCATTATTATAATGCAATAAAGTCCCCAA
>JACSYO010001464.1:77500-117500 GCA_016806645.1 Ophiodon elongatus
GGGAAAGAATCTCCCACCCACGACCTGACTATCACCTTCAACTCCGTGTTAGAACCCGACTGCTAGGAACCTCGTGTGAGACTCAGTCAGCTCTCCTCACGTCAACATCACTGAACAACACGGTCCTGTAGGTACATGCTGCACCACATCAGGAGAACACGGCCCCTTCTCACCCAGAAGGTTCTGGTACAGGTTCTGGTGGCTGCTGGTTACCAGTAACCAGCATCCACCGGTCCACCGCCCACATCGGTTTAAAAACAACCATGCTCTGGACAGATGGGGTCCAGTCTACACCAGGACATGGTCTAACCTTACACCAGGAAATCACACACACATCCTACCTGAACCTCAGAGTTTTAGAGAGCTGAGCTCTCCGAGCTCTCCGCAGGAGAGAAGACGAACCGTCCATCAGGAGTTAGAGCTCAGAGCTGACTGAGAGAGAGGCTGAGTGTGTGTGTGTGGGGCATTATCCTCCTGTCCAGCTGGCTGACATTCTGTCGACTATAAAGCCCCACACACACACACACACACACACACACACACACACACACACACACACACACACACACACACACACACACACACACACACACACACACACACACACACACACCATCTATAAAGTATACAGATGCAGCGGTTCGTTGCTCACGATAATAATGTTATTTTTAATGGTAATTTTCTCTCTGATATCTTATAATATTATTAATGATTTTGTGACGTTTCTCTCGAGTACGTAAAAGTTTACGGTGAATATTTTATGCACAAATTCATGTTTTTAACTGAACCAGTAAATCATTTTTATTTTATTTTGACCAAAATCACAAATTTGCCTCAGAGGAAAAAAGAAACATTTATACTGAAACAATGAAAGCTTAACAATGATGTAACCTCAGGTTTATGTAATAATGTTGTGTATTCATTCATTTTTTTTCATTTTTCATTATTATTTCTGTTTTTGTACCTATTTAAGGTTTATGTTTTTTCCATTTTTTTTCTTCTTATTTCTATTTAATTTACTTCTTTATTCATCTATTTTTTCAATTTATTTATTAATTTGGTGAATTTATTTATACTATTGTGGGTTAATGTTAATGTAATTATGCTCTTTAGTGGTAAATACAGTAATATCAGACATTATGCAAGTATTCAGATTCCCAATATTTACATACATATATATATATATACACATACATATACATATATACATACATATACATATATATACATATGTATATATATATACACATATATATATATACATATATATACATATATATATATATATACATATATATATATACACACACACACAGAGAGAGAGAGCCTGCCAGTAAAACCAGAGTAGTTAGTGCTGGGAAAACTGGGAGGGCTAATGGAGGAGGACAAGAAGACATTGACCTGATAACTTCCTCATGTCTCTCTGTCTGTCTCTCACAGGCAGACAGACACCATGACGTCATCAGTAGGGGACCTACCCGATGACGTCATCAGTAGGGGACCTACCCGATGACGTCATCAGTAGGGGACCTACCCGATGACGTCATCAGTAGGGGACCTACCTGTCCTCAGCAGGACGCAGCCTGAAGCTGGTGTTCCGGTCCAGCTTGGTCTGACTCTTCGTCCTCTTGATGGAGCCTTTGAGACGCTTACTGAAGAAACCCTGGGGGAGGAGGAGGACACCATCAGAGGAGGAGGAGCAGGGGAGGAGGAGGAGGACACCATCAGAGGAGGAGGAGCAGGGGAGGAGGAGGACACCATCAGAGGAGGAGGAGCAGGGGAGGAGGAGGACACCATCAGAGGAGGAGGAGCAGGGGGAGGGGGGGGCACCATCAGAGGAGGAGGAGCAGGGGGGGAGGAGGACACCATCAGAGGAGGAGGAGCAGGGGGAGGGGGGGGCACCATCAGAGGAGGAGGAGCAGGGGGGGAGGAGGAGGAGGAGGGGGACACTATCAGAGGAGGAGGAGAAGAAGAAGGAGACGAAGGAGAAGAAGAAGAAAAAAAAAGAACAAGAACAAGAACAAGAACAAGAAGAAGAAGAAGAAGAAGAAGGAGAAGAAGGAGAAGAAGGAGAAGAAGAAGAAGAAGGACTAATTTAATATCCGATTCATCGTTCAGATCATTTCTTGAGTTTCTACGTTCTCGAATGTGGGACGATGAAACGCTGGTGATGCTGTTTAATAAACCAAACAATGAAGTGTGTGTGTGTGCGCGCGTGTGTGTAGACAGTCACATGACTCAGATGATCAGACTCTGATCACAGAAGTGAGCGGCCTCATTTCCTGAGATATTAATATCCTCAAACACACCTCCTGTCTCTCACACTCACACACACACACACACACACACACACACACACACACACACTTCTTCCCCTCAGTATCGTTAACCATCACAGAGTAAATAAAGTTTATCCTCCAGGATCCAGTAGAACATGTGATCATGTGATCAGGATGTGTCTCTAGTCTCTGATCTCTGATCATGTGACTTTGTAAACAATTAATCAGTGTTTAAACCAACAGGAGGAGAGCTAGTAACGTCAGCAGCACCGCTAACGGAGAACCAGCAGGAGGAGAGCTAGTAACGTTAGCAGCACCGCTAATGGAGAACCAACAGGAGGAGAGCTAGTAACGTTAGCAGCACCGCTAACGGAGAACCAAGAGGAGGAGAGCTAGTAACGTTAGCAGCACCGCTAACGGTGAACCAGCAGGAGGAGAGCTAGTAACGTTAGCAGCACCGCTAACGGAGAACCAACAGGAGGAGAGCTAGTAACGTTAGCAGCACCGCTAACGGAGAACCAGCGGGAGGAGAGCTAGTAACGTTAGCAGCACCGCTAACGGAGAACCGCGGAGGAGAGCTAGTAACGTTAGCAGCACCGCTAACGGAGAACCGCGAGGAGAGCTAGTAACGTTAGCAGCACCGCTAACGGAGAACCAACAGGAGGAGAGCTAGTAACATTAGCAGCACCGCTAACGGAGAACCAGCAGGAGGAGAGCTTGTAACGTTAGCAGCACCGCTAATGGAGAACCAACAGGAGGAGAGCTAGTAACGTTAGCAGCACCGCTAACGGAGAACCAACAGGAGGAGAGCTAGTAACGTTAGCAGCACCGCTAATGGAGAACCAACAGGAGGAGAGCTAGTAACGTTAGCAGCACCGCTAACGGAGAACCAACAGGAGGAGAGCTAGTAACGTTAGCAGCACCGCTAACGGAGAACCAACAGGAGGAGAGCTAGTAACGTTAGCAGCACCGCTAACGGAGAACCAACAGGAGGAGAGCTAGTAACATTAGCAGCAGCGCTAACGGAGAACCAACAGGAGGAGAGCTAGTAACGTTAGCAGCACCGCTAACGGAGAACCAACAGGAGGAGAGCTAGTAACGTTAGCAGCACCGCTAACGGAGAACCAGCGGAGGTTCCCTTCAGTTACATGATGGTGCCTTCAGGCTCTGCTCAGTGAACATGAGTACTCGCTGAAGGTAAATGATAACGTTCTCATGATGTGTTCAATGTAATCTAGTAAAATGTAGAGTTGGTGATGAACTAGAATAAATCAGATGTTTTCACATGAATATAAAATACGTCCTACGACCTGTGAACTCACCGGCACTTTGAAAGGCGAGGAGTTGGGGTTGTCGGCGGCGACGACGCTCTTCTCCGAGCTCCCCAGACCGGAGATGCTCCTCCTCCTCGGGGACCGCTCCGAAGACACTTCTGCAGAGACAAGGAGACACGGGAGCGTCACATCAACGACACACCCTTTCAAAATAAAAGCAGGAGGTACACAGGTGAAATGATCCGATGAGTCCCGAGCTTCATGATGAATGTGAGCCGAGAGAGACGTCGAGCTTCTGGAGTGTGAATTCTGCTGGTTTATGACATCACTAATCTACCAGCAAACAGAGAGCAGAAGAAGAGGGTTGTTCCTCCACGTCAGCTCGTTGTTAGATCATATAAATACAGCTGAATAGTCATGTGACTTAAACGTTCGCCGAGTCAGAACTTATTCCTCAAAAGCATTTCTTCAAAGGCTAAAACGAGCGTAAAAACTCTGACTCGTCTCCATCTCTCTGACTCGTCTCCATCTCTCTGACTCGTCTCTCTGACTCGTCTCCATCTCTCTGACTCGTCTCTCTGACTCGTCTCCATCTCTCTGACTTGTCTCCATCTCTCTGACTCGTCTCTCTGACTCGTCTCTCTGACTCGTCTCTCTGACTCGTCTCCATCTCTCTGACTCGTCTCCATCTCTCTGACTCGTCTCTCTGACTCGTCTTCAGCTCTCTGACTCGTCTCCAGCTCTCTGACTCGTCTCCAGCTCTCTGACTCGTCTCCAGCTCTCTGACTCGTCTCTCTGACTCGTCTTCAGCTCTCTGACTCGTCTCCAGCTCTCTGACTCGTCTTCAGCTCTCTGACTCGTCTTCAGCTCTCTGACTCGTCTTCAGCTCTCTGACTCGTCTCCATCTCTCTGACTCGTCTCTCTGACTCGTCTCCATCTCTCTGACTCGTCTCTCTGACTCGTCTCCAGCTCTCTGACTCGTCTCCATCTCTCTGACTCGTCTCTCTGACTCGTCTCCATCTCTCTGACTCGTCTCCAGCTCTCTGACTCTGACTCGTCTCCATCTCTCTGACTCGTCTCTCTGACTCGTCTCTAGCTCTCTGACTCGTCTCCATCTCTCTGACTCGTCTCTCTGACTCGTCTCCATCTCTCTGACTCGTCTCCAGCTCTCTGACTCGTCTCTCTGACTCGTCTCCAGCTCTCTGACTCGTCCTGGTTCAGCTCCAGTAAGAAAAGGTCACGTCCTCAGAGCTGGCTCACATCCAGCTCATTGATTTTTTCTTTCCAAAGCTAAATATAGACTCTCACTTCCTCTCAGCATCAGGTCTGAGGTCTCTCTGGAGGCCTCCAGCGGGCCCGGAACCAGCTCTTGAACCACCTAAAGGATTAACTCCTCCACCACCACGAGGTCTTCATGGGATTAACGACGCTGAGAACCTCTGATAACCTGCTCTCATCATAAACTGCATTAACTGATATAGATATATCTATCCTTTGTTTGTATCGCCGTGTTTCAGGAACAAATCAGAAGTTTCAATCCAAATTTCCATAAAAGTGTGTTTCCATGTGTGTATTATATATATATATATATATATATATATATAAATAATATAAACAAACAGCTGGACCGTGAAACCACTAAAGAGCTCCGGTCAAAACTGCTGATGTTCTCCGTTTGACTTCATGTTGACTCAAACAGTGAAGACATCCATTAAAACACATCAATGAGCCTTCATCATCATCATCATCATCATCTTCATCATCATCATCATCATCATCACCACCACCATCACACTGGAGTATACTCTGAATAAATCCCACGTATTAATACTCACTGGAGCACCAAAGGATTCATCCGCCACTGAAAATAGACCCCAACAAGGTTCTATCACAGGTAGGAACCAACGAGCCACAGACAGGAAGTCGGACGGAATTAAGAGACGGACCAACACGAAGAAAACTCACCGATGAACTTTCTTAAATACTATAAAAATAAATAGGATTTCTAGTTATGTGTTAGGGTTTATAATAATAATAATAATGAATGAGTCCTGCTCATAACGAGGTTCCTCAAACGCCCCGTGAGGAGGATCAGCAGCATCCTCGTCTCCTCGCTCACATCACATGGTATGAAGACAACAAGCTCAGAGGAACGGAGCCCAGTGAACGCAGCATGCAGCAGCTTGTGTGTGTGTGTGTGTGTGTGTGTGTGTGTGTGTGTGTGTGTGTGTGTGTGTTTTGGATCAAGTTGCAGCTGCAGGGCTGCGATGCCCGATGCATGCAGCGCTGAACAGGAAGCCGGGGACAAACTTTCATGCACCCCCCCCTCCTCCCCCTCCCCCCAACCTCCCCCCCTCCCCCCACCCAGAGCGAGGAGCGATGATGTCCCGAACGCGGCGGACATCATCGGCTCTTCTTCTTCAAAGTTGAGGCAAACATGCCGCAGGAAGCCGGGTATGACAAGTGGGTCACATGACATGAACAGAGGCACACACAGAGAGAGAGGAAGAGGAGGAGGAGGAGGAGGAGGAGACGGTACCTCGATCACAGCTGTTCCCCATCATCTGAGGAGAGGACACACACACAGAGAGTCAGACGGGATTGGCCGGAGCCGCCGCCGTCCGCCAGCCAATGAGGTGAAGCTGCAGACGTCTGTCTTCGTCCCGCGAGCGTCCTCGACTCGGCGCCCCCCCCCCCCCAACACATCCCCCCCCCTCTCTCCACTCAGCAGTCTCTCTCTCTCTCTCTCTCTCTCTCTCTCTCTCTCTTTTCTCTCTCTCTCTCTCTCTCTCTCTCTCTCTCTCTCTCTCTCTCTCTCTCTCTCTCTCTCTCTCTCTCTCTCTCTCTCTCTCTCTCTCTCTGGTTTTACCGCATTTATTCAATCAATCCCTCCGACTGCTCTGTTCTGCCTCTCGTCTTTCTGTAGACGCCCCCCTCTCTCTCTGCAGCAGCACCTCCTCCTATTCCTCCTATTCCTCCTCCTCCTCTTCCTCCTCCTCCTATTCCTCCTCATCCTCCTATTCCTCCTCTTCCTCCTCCTCTTCCTCAGAGGATAATTACTGAATAAGTTTCCTCTAAACCGACTGATGTGGGACGCAACTCTGAGGCTTCAGCTGTTAACACTGTGTGTGTGTGTGTGTGTGTGTGTGTGTGTGTGTGTGTGTGTGTGTGTTCATCATATCTTCATCATGAAGGTAACAACTTGAGTTCAGACGTAACTTTTATTAATTCATTAATTTAAACAAACAATGAAAAACTTTGTTTCTCTTAAGGTGCAAAAAAAATAATATATTCCTTTGTTAAAGGTTGAGAAATACTACTAGTACGACTACTACTACTACTACCACTACTACTAGTACTACTACCACTACTACTACTACTACTACTACTACTATTATTACTACTATTACAACTACTACCATTATTACTACTACTACTACAACTATACTACTACTTCTATTACTACTACTACTATTACAACTACTACCATTATTACTATTACTACTACAACTATACTACTACTTATTTTACTACTACTACTACTGCTGCTAGTAGTACTATTACAACTACTACTAGTACTTCTGTTACTACAACTATTATTACGACTACAACTACTACTACTTCTACTACCACTACTACTACTTTATGATTAAAGAGTAAATATTACGTCACCAGTATGAACAACAGAAATGTTTAATTCTTAAACCTGCAGTGATTCACTTTGTCCTCTTGAGGCAGCAGAGACACATTTAACCTGAGAGACACTGTTCTTCATCTCAGAGAGATCAGAGTACCTGATCAGAGTACCTGATCAGAGTACCTGATCAGAGTACCTGAACAGGTAGAGAACAGAGTACCTGAACAGGTAGAGAACAGAGTACCTGAACAGGTAGAGTACAGAGTACCTGAACAGGTAGAGAACAGAGTACCTGAACAGGTAGAGAACAGAGTACCTGAACAGGTAGTGAACAGAGTACCTGAACAGGTAGAGAACAGAGTACCTGAACAGGTAGAGTACACAGTACCCGGGTTGGATTTCTGAGGTCGGACTACAACAAATAAATATTCTGTGGAAAATATGAACAAGATGAATAAAGTCATCCCTTCGTATCTGTGTCCATCACGGGAATCAAACCGCCGGCCCTCTGCTCAGTGAGGAGGCTCCATCTAGTGTCCTCTGACAGAGACACACAGTGACCTTCACAGACCAGGGACAGGGTCCAGACGAGGACACAGGAGAGGAGGAGAGGAGAGGTTAGGAGAGGAGCGGAGAGGAGAGGAGAGGAAGTGGGGAGGAGGAGAGGAGAGGAGAGGAGAGGAGAGGAGAGGAGAGGAGAGGAGAGGAAGTGGGGAGGAGGAGAGGAGAGGAGAGGAGAGGAGAGGAAGTGAGGAGGAGGAGAGGAGAGGAGAGGAGCGGAGAGGAGAGGAGAGGAGAGAGGAGAGGAAGTGAGGAGGAGGAGAGGAGAGGAGAGGAGAGGAGAGGAGAGGAGCGGAGAGGAGAGGAGAGGAGAGGAGAGGAGAGGAAGTGAGGAGGAGGAGAGGAGAGGAGAGGAGAGGAGAGGAGAGGAGAGGAGAGGAGAGGAGAGGAGAGGAGAGGAGAGTAGGGGAGCGGAGAGGAAGTGAGGAGGAGGAGAGGAGAGGAGAGGAGAGTAGGGGAGAGGAGAGGAGAGGAGAGAGGAGAGAGGAGGAGGTTTTGGTTTTTAAAGTCTCTTTATTTATCAATTTGCAGGGAAACAGAACGCTTTCATATCAACCGTTCAGCCTAGAAAAAAAATAAATAAAAAATAAAACAAACAATTCTTCCAGGCACAGAAGAATATTACTTATATATTTCCAATGAGCTCTCCCTCCTCCCCACGGAGCAGAGAACCCCCCAACAGCCCAGATGCGGCTGAACGCCAACACATCGTCCGTCATCCTGTAATAGGTGTGCTCCACCCTCAGGAGGCCCTCAGTAGGCTCTCAGTAGGCCCTCAGGAGGCCCTCAGGAGGCCCTCAGCAGGCCCTCAGGAGGCCCTCAGGAGGCCCTCAGGAGGCCCTCAGTAGGCCCTCAGCAGGCCCTCAGCAGGCCCTCAGTAGGCCCTCAGGAGGCCCTCAGTAGGCCCTCAGTAGGCCCTCAGCAGGCCCTCAGCAGGCCCTCAGTAGGCCCTCAGTAGGCCCTCAGCAGGCCCTCATAAGGCCCTCAGCAGAACCTCAGTAGGCCCTCAGTAGGCCCTCAGCAGGCCCTCAGCAGTCCCTCAGTAGGCCCTCAGCAGTCCCTCAGTAGGCCCTCAGCAGTCCCTCAGTAGGCCCTCAGCAGGCCCTCAGTAGGCCCTCAGTAGGCCCTCAGCAGGCCCTCAGCAGGCCCTCCAGGAGGGACCAGCTCCACACTGCCAGCTCCCTGAGTCCGGTTCCTCCGAGTCAGCCAAATGGCCAACTTCGCAGTGCCCGACAAAAAGTTCACCAACGTGTGTTCTGTTTTTCTCTTAGCAGAGTACTTTGGCCCAAAAATAAATAAAACAAAAGAAAACACCTCCCCGAGACCCTGGAACCATCTTTTTAAAATGACAAACAGTTGTGACAGATGCGGACACTGAACAAACAAATGGACCAGACTCTCATTGAGTGCAGAACAAACACCCCTCCCCCAGCTCCGGGTCAAGGTGCGCTCTGAACCTGTTTGTAGCTATTGCCCCGTGTACAACCTCCACTGGAGGTCTGCTGTCCGCTTCTCAACGGGCAGCTTGTAGAGACCAGCTGCCTTTCGGGGAAACATCTGGACCAAAAAACTCAGCCCACCTCGACTCCTCTATCCCCGCCAGAGACTGTAAGTTCACCACTTTGAGGCATGTGTGGTAGATGGCTTTCTTCCCCGCATCCTGAAACTTGTCCAGGTGCGGGGTTGTCAAAGTGAGTAGCTGACCTCCTCCCTCCCGCCACTCCCCCACAGAGGGGGCGATGGACAGAGAGGGGAAGCAGTATTCAAAACCATCATGCCACTGGTCACAGAGTCTGGTTCATGACGAACTCCCTCTGGGTCCCGGACAGGGCGGCACAGACCTCCTCCACCACTCTGTTCATCAGCCTGACCGAGGTGATGTGGGTTCTCTCTCAGCTCGTCCACAGCTGTCGCCGTCATCCTCATCAGATGGCCAAGTTTGGTGCAGCCGGCCCCTCTGAGACTCGCTCGCAGGCTGGCAGATTGAAACGTTTGCGTTTGTAAAAAGTTGTTCAAAAACAACGGCTCCTCGAACAGCCACCCTCCAGGTACCTCCACTGTGGTGCGCGTGACGTGAGGACCCGCCAGGCCTGCAGAACAGAGCTGTAAAATGATGTCAGTCCAGCAGGCTCCATGCTCTCCTGCTGCAGGAGGAACAGCTGCCTGTCGTAGCCCAGGCTCCATGCTCTCCTGCTGCAGGAGGAACAGCTGCCTGTCGTAGCCCAGGCTCCATGCTCTCCTGCTGCAGGAGGAACAGCTGCCTGTCGTAGCCCAGGCTCCATGCTCTCCTGCTGCAGGAGGAACAGCTGCCTGTCGTAGCCCAGGCTCCATGCTCTCCTGCTGCAGGAGGAACAGCTGCCTGTCGTAGCCCAGGCTCCATGCTCTCCTGCTGCAGGAGGAACAGCTGCCTGTCGTAGCCCAGGCTCCATGCTCTCCTCAGCAGCAGCCGAGCCGTGTCCAGCCAGCATGGGCCACAGTCATAAAGCAGCCGCTGAGCCGTCCGGAGTCTGAAAGAGGCAATCTTGGCCTTGATGTCGATTAGTCCATGCCCCCCCTCATCCACCAGCAGGTACACAGCTGCTGCCCGGACCCAGTGCTTGCCAGACCAGAAGAAGTCCACCATGGCTTTCTGGATGTCCTCGATCAGGCCTCCGGGCGGCGTCAGAGCAGTGAGTCTGTGCCAAAGAGCCGAGGCGACTAAGTTATTGGTAACCAGCACTCTTCCCCTATATGACAACTGGGGCAGCAACCATTTCCATTTAGATAACCGAGCGTACACTTTCTCCTTCACTCCCTCCCAGTTCCTTGCTTGGAAGCCCTCGGTGCCCAGAAAAACTCCCAAGACTTTCAGTTCCTCTTTCCCCCACTCAAGTCCACCAGGCAGACTGGGTGCTGCCCGATCCCTCCACTGCCCCACCAACAACGCCTCACTCTTGGCCCAGTTTACCCGTGCAGATGAGGCCTTTTCAAACAGTGACAGGGTTTCCTGCAGACAATGCACATCCTCTTGACTGGATAAACACACATATATCATCTGCATACGCAGACACAATAGGAGGACGATCCAGACTGGAGGACCCTGGCAGTGACAGACCGCTGAGTCGACCTCTCAACCTGCACAGCAATTGTTCGACGGCTAAACTATACAGTTGCCCTGATATCGGACATCCCTGTCTTATCCCTCGCTTTACAGGGATTGGCCGACTCAGCCCTGCCCCTGTCTTCACCAAGCATTGCGCACCATTGTACAATAAACCAACCCAAGCCAGAAAACCATCACCAAAACCAAAAGCCCTAAGTGCAGAAAACAAATAAGAGTGATCCACCCTGTCAAAGGCTTTCTCCTGATCTAGTGACACGATACCAACATGTCTATTACTATTACAGCACAAATCCAGGACGTCTCTAATGAGAAAAATGTTGTCCATGATAGTCCTGTTGGGGACACAATATGTTTGATCGTTATGTACCACCGACTCCAGGGTGTCCTTCAGTCTGTCCGATAAGGCTCTGGAAAGCACCTTATAGTCTGTACAGAGGAGGGCTACTGGCCTCCAGTTCTTTAGTAATGCCAGATCACCTTTTTTTGGCAGCAGGGAAAGCACCGCTCGCTGACAGGAGACAGGAAGCGATCCTGTTATAAAACACTCAAGAAAAACAGAATGTAAATCAGGTCCAAGGATACTCCAGAAGTGCTTGAAGAAATCGGCAGAGAGACCATCGATCCCTGGCGCCCGTCCTGATGCCATCTGATGTACTGCCACCGTCAGATCCTCCAGAGTCAGCCCACAGTCCAGAGCCGCTTTCTCCTCCGGGCTGAGCTGAGGAAGCCCCTCCAGGAGCTGCCCTCGACACTCCATGCTGCACTGCTCCGTTCCAAAGAGGTCCGTGAAACCCATGGCATGGCTCCTCATCTCTCCCACACTGGTGGTCACCCTGCCTCCTGGAAGCTTAAGGCAGGTCATCTGCTTCCTCTGTGCCACCGACCTCTCCAGGTTGAAGAAGAACGAAGTCGGGGCATCCATTTCTTTCAGTTGGAGGAAGCGAGACCTGACCAGAGCTCTCTTCACCCTCTCCTGCAGGAAGGAGCTCAGCTCCAATCTCTTCTCCTTTAGTATTTGCCCTTTTGCAGGATCTGAACCCCTGTGTAGCCCCTCTTCAATCACCCTGATGGTGGCCTCCAGCTCCTGGACTGCTGCTTTGATCCTAGCGGTGGAGTGGGAGGTGTACTGCTGGCAAAAGCCACGAACTTGCGCTTTCCCAACCTCCCACCACAGCTTCAGAGAAACAAAATCAGCTTTCCTTCCCCTCCATATCTGCCAAAATACCTCAAAGTTCTGTCAGAAAATACTGTCCTGCAGGAGTTTATTGTTAAAGAACCAGTAAGACTTTACCCTGTCACCCGGTGAAGTGATCAGCTCTACAGTGGTGATGTGGGGGTCACTGAAGCCAACCGGACTTATACTACTGTTTAGCAATCTGGAGCTAAGACCTTGTGAAACGTAGATCCGGTCCAATCTGGCTGCACTCACCCTGTTACCGCTGACCCTCACCCACGTGTACTGCCTGGATTGTGGATGCTTGGTTCTCCATGTGTCAACCAGGTCCAGGTGTGTGATGATGCTATTGAGGCTCTGGGATGATTGTGGATGCGGTTCCTCACCGGTCCTGTCAACAGTGAAATCTAACGTGCAGTTAAAATCACCACCAATAACCAAGTGCTCTTGCTGGTATTTCTTCAGCTCGTTATCTAGTGTAGAGAAAAAACCCACCGCTCCGTTCCCTGGTTCGGTGCATATACATTCATAAAGCAGAACACTGAGCTCTCGATTTCTGCCTTGACAACCTGCAGCCGGCCCTTCACCACCTCAGTAGAGGACAAGATGGTTGCATTGGCCGTTTTCCTGAACAGCACCGCTACCCCTGCACTGATATTTGTGCCATGGCTGTGGGAAACCGACCCGTCCCACCATAGACCCCAATCCACCTCATCTGCTGGCACCGTGTGCGTCTCCTGCAGGAACAAAACATCCACTTTTTTCTGAGTAGAGACTTCTGCTATCAAAGCCCTCTTGTTACGATCTCTCCCACCGTTTATGTTTAGAGACGCGATTCTAAGGCTTTCCATGGAGGCGGCAGAGAAGAGACCCAGAACCAGACCCAATGCAGCAAGAGACCAGTACAGAGAAGAAGACACTATGATATTCATGATCATTTACTTCTTAGTTTTTTAAACAATTTTACCTTTTTGTGCCTTCCTCAGAGTGGTAATATGTTTTTTGAGGCGTAACCGCTTCCTTTCATCTAAAAGGTCAAACCCTACCTGTCTTTTAACTGCGTCCACAGATCTGATAAACTTTGCTGTGTCACTGAAGTAATCGCTCACTTTGGCTGATTTTTTAAAAGTTTCATCGAGGAAAGCATTGATGTCTTCCAACAAGTAGAGATCTGTGTTTCTATTGGTGGATCCACTAAAAGACACTGTGTCTGACTCAGAGTCAGAAACCATGTCGTCTCCATATGACACCTGACTGTCAGAGACACCCTGCCCTTCATTTGCATTTACATTAAGATCTTCTTCCTCCATACTTTCTGCTACCTGGGGTTCTGGTTCTGGGTCTACAGACTGAGAGCTGCTGTTCTCTGCAGCAACAGAAGCCTGTTGCTCCTCAGCTTGGTTCTGCTGCTCCTCTTCCTTGTCAGTGGCTCCAGCTGTCGCGCCGGAAAAAACGCAATCTGTCACCGCACCCGCGGGTTCGGCCGCAGGTCCAGTCGCAGATTCGGCCGCAGGCTCGCCCGCCGCAGGTTCGCCGGCCGCAGGCTCGCCCGCCTGCTTTCTGTGCGGACACGCAAACCGTTTGTGTCCCACGTCTCCACACTCGAAACATCTGAGCTGCCCTGAGCTGGCGTACACCATGTAGGAGCTGCCTCCGTGCTGCACGCGGAAGGACACCTCCAGGGTCTGAGCAGGTGAGTCCAGGAACATGAACACCTGCCGCCTCAGAGACAGCACGTGCTTCAGTTCTGGGTCTTTACAGCCCAGACTCACTGTCTTTAGTCCGCTGGCAAACTTCCCAAACCTCCGGAGTTCGTTCATTAACGCCTCGTTCGGGATGAACGGCGGAACCCCGGACACGGTGATCCGCGTGGAGGGCGCTGACAGCGGGGACACCTGCAGGAGCGCGACCCTGATGAGCACGCCGCTCTCCATCAGCTGGTGGACACGCGGCTCCTCTTTCAGGAACACAACCACGCTTTGTTCATCCGGGATGCAAAGGACAGCTCCTCGTGTCCCACCTGCTCCCAGACAGCCAGCAGCACCTCCTCCACGGAGACAGCACCTCCTCCACGGAGACAGCACCTCCTCCACGGAGACAGCACCTCCTCCACGGACACGCTGCTGTCCGGCGGCACGATCCCCACGCCCTGCCGGAGGGACGGAGGCGGCTCCGGAGGACGCCATTCCTCCGAGAACACCTGGAACAACCTCCGATCCCCGAACACTCAGTCAGACCGCAGAGACTCACCTGGTCACGAGACACATGAGGCAGGTGAGGAGAGACAGGAGAAACCTGATCAACAGGGACAGACAGTTCAAACTCCACGCCGCACATCCACCACCACTCACGCTCACCGGAAACGGAAAGAGAGGAGAGGAGAGGAGAGGAGAGGAGAGGAGAGGAGAGGAGAGGAGAGGAGAGGAGAGGAGAGGAGAGGAGAG
The DNA here is from genome assembly GCA_016806645.1 of Ophiodon elongatus. Classification (NCBI taxonomy): domain Eukaryota; kingdom Metazoa; phylum Chordata; class Actinopteri; order Perciformes; family Hexagrammidae; genus Ophiodon; species Ophiodon elongatus. The sequence continues at coordinate 91,973 of JACSYO010001464.1, forward strand.
GAGAGGAGAGGAGAGGAGAGGAGAGGAGAGGAGAGGAGAGGAGAGGGGAGGGGAAGGGGAGAGAGGAGAGGAGAGAGAGGAGAGGAGAGGAGAGGATAGGATAGGGGAGAGGAGAGGATAGGGAGAGGAGAGGAGGAGAGGGAGGGAGGGGAGAGGGGAGAGGAGAGGAGAGGAGAGGAGAGGATAGGGGAGAGGAGAAGTGAGGAGGAGAGGAGAAGTGAGGAGGAGAGGAGAGGAGAGGAGAGGGGAGAGGAGAGGAGAGGATAGGGGAGAGGAGGAGAGGAGAGGAGAAGTGAGGAGGAGAGGAGAGAGGTGAGGAAGTGAGGAGGGGAGAGGAGAGGAGAGGAAGTGAGGAGGGGAGAGGAGGAGGAGAGGAAGTGAGGAGAGGAGAGGAGGGGAGGGGAGGGGAGAGGAGAGGAGAGGAGAGAGGAGAGGAGAGGAGAGGAAGTGAGGAGAGGAGAGGAGGAGAGGTTAAACTTGTAGACGCTTATAAACAAGTTGGATATTTAGATTATATTGTTTTACAATTGATATAAAATAAATGATCAAAGGAATTCAACTTGTTTCCTTCTTCTTTAGTGATTGATGTCATCATAACTGAAGACGTGTTCTAGTTCTCTCGTCCTAATGTTGACAGGAGCAGGAATGTGGGCGGAGCTCCCACACGGTGTGATGTCACCAGACTGAGGTATGCTGGGAATGTTAGTAGGCGGACACGCTCTGACGACGACGGCCTGACGACGGCCTGACGACGACCGCCTGACGACGGCCTGACGAGGTCCTGACGAGGGCCTGACAACGACGGCCTGACGACGGCCTGACGAGGGCCTGACAACGACGGCCTGACGGCGGCCTGACGACAGCCTGACGACGACAGCCTGACGACGACAGCCTGACGACAGCCTGACGGCGGCCTGACGACGGCCTGACGGCGGCCTGACGACATCCTGACGACATCCTGACGACGACAGCCTGACGGCGGCCTGACGGCGGCCTGACGACGGCCTGACGGCGGCCTGACGACGGCCTGACGGCGGCCTGACGACGACGGCCTGACAAGGGCCTGACGACAGCCTGACGGCAGCCTGACGACGGCAGCCTGACAACAGCCTGACGACGGCCTGACGACACAACAACGTGCTGCTCAGAGAGGCCTTTGTTCCCGTCTGCTGCTCAGGGAGCGCTGAACTCTCCCCCAGAGCCTGAACGCACCACAGGCTGTTTATGTATATACACATATATGATATTATATATTTATTTTTAGACGATTAAATCTATATCTATTCAGACATATATATAAATATATATATATATAGATATAATTTTCTAAAAATAAATATATTATATATTATATTATATATGTGTGTATATATGTCTCATAATACTACTTGTGTAATTTTACTTTAATAATATTTAGCTCACAATAATACTTTACTTTAACAATATTTAGCTCATAATAAGAATTGTGTACTTTTACTTTAATAACATTTAGCTCATAATAATACTTGTGTACTTTTACTTTAATAACATTTAGCTCATAATACTTGTGTACTTTTACTTTAACAATATTTACCCCATAATAATACTTGTGTACTTTTACTTTAATAACATTTAGCTCATAATACTTGTGTACTTTTACTTTAATAACATTTAGCTCATAATAATACTTGTGTACTTTTACTTTAACAATATTTAGCTCATAATAATACTTGTGTACTTTTACTTTAACAATATTTAGCTTATTAATAATACTTGTGTACTTTTACTTTAACAACATTTAGCTCATAATAATACTTGTGTACTTTTATTACAGTATGCATTTGAAAGCACAGCTTTTCGGTGTTAAGGAGTACTTTAACAAGCAGTACTTTAACACTGTTGTATTAGTACTTTCCCTGAAGGCTCTCTGAGTACTCCCTGATGATGATCGATAGGTCACCTGATCAGGTGATCAGATCAGGTGACCTGGATAACCGGAAGTGGTCCGTCTGTGATTGCGGCTGCGGGCGGAGACTCCTCGCAGCCTCACGCGCGTTTCGCAACCTGCTTTTCTTTAAATAAAGTTTCCCGGAGCGGCGCGCGGACCGTCGACCCGCGCGCTCAGCTGCGTTTCAACACCGGAAATGTGAAAGTTTAAAGTTTAAAATGAGAGAGAGACTCACCCGGGACGTCCATCAGAGCCGCAGGTCCTCTGAGACTCTGCGCTCACCTCCACACTTCCGCCCGGCCCTTCAGAATAAAGGTCCTCTAAGACTCTGCGCTCACCTCCACACTTCCGCCCGGCCCTTCAGAATAAAGGGCCTCTGAGACTTTGCGCTCACCTCCAAACTTCCGCACTAGCCATTCAGAATAAAGGTCCTATGAGACTCTACGCTCATTCAGGCTGAGCTCACCTCGACACTTCCGCCCCGGCCCTTCAGAATAAAAGTCCTCCTGCAGGACACCTGGGCTGGTCTCTAAACTGGTACTATTTAACTATTCTTAGCTGATATAGCAGCTGGATGTGGATGTTACACTTGTGCATGTAAGTTATATGTGTTTTAGTTTCTATTCCTTTAGTGTTACTTTATAGAACTAGCATACTTTTAATTTAATAATATTTAGCTCATAATAATACTTATGTACTTTTACTATTTCAATTAAAAACTAATACATCTAAATATATATATACATATATATTGTGGACTGAATCCAGATTAAAGTTAAGAGGCTTTTATTTTGAAGGTGATGTCGCAGGGATGTGTGGGGTTTTATTGACAATAATTAACAATAAGAGTACAGGTGACACCCTGACCTGCAGCCGGGCAGGGTGTCACCTGTGCTCTGCAGGTGAGAGAGAGTCCATGTGATGATGATGATGATGATGATGATGATGATGTGTTGCAGAGCTCAGACAGTTAATGAGCAGTCTGTGGACGCTGTAATCAGACTGAACCTACAATCACTGTGTGAAGACGAGCAGAACAACAACAAGGAGACGAGGAGGGAGAGGAGGAGGGGGAGTAGGAGGAGGAAGAGGAGGGAGAAGAGGAGGAAGAAGAGGAAGAGGAGGAGGAGGAGGAGGAGGAGGTGGAGGAGGAGGAGGAGGAGGAGGAAGAGGAGGAGGGAGAGGAGGAGGAAGAGGAGGAGGGAGAGGAGGAGGAGGAAGAGGAGGAGGAGGAAGAGGAGGAGGGAGAGGAGGGAGAGGGAGAGGGAGAGGAAGAAGAGGAGGAAGAGGGAGAGGAGGAAGAGGAGGAGGAGGAGGAGGGAGAGGAGGAAGAGGAGGAGGAGGAAGAAGAGGAGGAAGAGGAGGAAGAGGAAGGTGATACAAGAGCTTCTAATTCCTGTTTCAGTGTTTCACTTCCCAGTTTGGCTTCAACATGAGAACATTCTAAGTTTGAACTAACGATAACACCCAGAATACATTCATCATCAAACCAGTAACACACTGTGATTAAACCAGTAAAAACAAGTATTAGACCAGTATAAACCTGGTATAAAACCAGTATACATCTAGTATTAACCCAGTATAAACCTGGTATAAAACCAGTATAAACCTGGTATAAAACCAGTATACATCTAGTATTAGAACAGTATAAACCTGGTATAAAACCAGTACACATCTAGTATTAAACCAGTATAAACCTGGTATAAACCCAGTATACATCTAGTATTAAACCAGTATGAAGCCACCATTATAACCAGTATACATCTAGTATTAAACCAGTATGAAGCCACCATTATAACCAGTATACATCTAGTATTAAACCAGTATGAAGCCACCATTATAACCAGTATACATCTAGTAGTAAACCAGTATAAGCCACCATTATAACCAGTATACATCTAGTATTAAACCAGTATGAAGTTACCATTATAACCAGTATACATCTAGTATTAAACCAGTATGAAGCCACCATTATAACCAGTATACATCTAGTAGTAAACCAGTATAAGCCACCATTATAACCAGTATACATCTAGTATTAAACCAGTATGAAGCCACCATTATAACCAGTATACATCTAGTAGTAAACCAGTATAAGCCACCATTATAACCAGTATACATGTCAGCCTCACAGCCAGCATGAATCTATCATTATGAATCATCGTGATGTAATGAGCCGGGTTTACTTCCTGATTCAATCCCAGTACAAACTGGTTGTTCCTGCCTGAGTGGGCAGACTGGCTCATTAACATATTAATGCCCCTCCTTGTGGTGGGGAGGGGTGAGGGGAGGGGGGGGGGGGGCAGTGAATGAATGAGTCTGTGTGTGGATGAACGAGCAGGACGGAGCAGGACGAAGGAGGGAGCCGTGTCCCGGCGTCCCACAGGGGCAGTGGGGTCAGTCCAGCTCCTCCAGACGGGCGGACACAGGACGCTTTGTCCTCCAGACATTCCCCCGGCCCACACAGAGACAAGATTACAGGCTGCACCTGAACGCCTCGTTATGACTCGTTATGACCCGGCTCGTTACTGACCCGGCTCGTTACTGACCCGGCTCGTTATGACTCATTACGACCCGGCTTGTTATGACCCGGCTCGTTACGACCCGGTTCATTATGACTCGTTATGACCCGGCTCGTTATGAACTGGCTCGGCTCGTTACTGACGCGACACCCCATGATGGTAAACTGACTGGTCCTAGTTAGTACTGTATGACGTATGTATAATGTAGAATAACTGTAGTATGAATAGAGAATATATGTAGTATAAATGTAAAATAAATGTAGAATAAATGTAGAATACATGTAGTATAAATGCAGTATACATGCAATATAAACGTAGTATATACGTAGTATAAAGGTAGTACAAACGTAGTATACATGTAGTATAAAGGTAGTGTACATGTAGTATCTGAGGTCCTCTGATCTGAGTCCAGCTCCAGGTTGATGTGGTGAAACCAAATCCAAACCCTAAAGGTGTCAATTTGTAGGATTCTGAATTGAACTTACACACAAAAAAAGAACCTCCATCTGAATACCCCCCTCCCCCTCCCGGTTCTTACCTAGCATGGCGGCGGCGCCCTCTGCTGGGAACTCTGGGAACTGTCCCTCCGAAGGGACGCTGACGGTCCTGCGGAGACTCCGACCCTTTGAAGAGTCTGTGGGGCTCTCCTGGGCCTCACCTGCAGCCTGGGGGGGTGGGGTGGAGGAGGGGGGACAGGGGGAGGGAGGGGGGGGGGTTAGGGTCTCTGCAGGACAACCATCTCAACATCTGACTCATGTTTACAGATTAATGTTATTTATATTATCAATTAATTACACTTATTTTTAATATTATTTCTGGTACATTTAATGGCATATTCATTTATTTATGTCTGATTTCAGCATGTTGTGTCCTCCATTATATTGCTTATATATTCTTTATATATATGTATATATATATATATATATATATATATACACATATATATATATCCATCCATCCATCCATCATCATCCTCTTATCCGGTCGGGTCTCGGTGGCAGCAGCCAGCAGACCCAGGCTTCCCTCTCACCCCAACATGTTCCAGCTCGTTCTGGGGATCCCGAGGTGTTCCCAGGCCAGTTGGAGATATAATCCCTCCAGCGTGTCCTGGGTCTTCCCCGGGGCCTCCTACCAGTTGGGCCGGAAAACCTCCAGTGGGAGGAAACCAGGAGAAAACTCATCTCCTTACCCTATCTCTAAGGCTGAGCCCTAGAGAGGAAACTTATCTCCTTACCCTATCTCTAAGGCTGAGCCCTACGGAGGAAACTCATCTCCTTACTCTATCTCTAAGGTTGAGCCCTGCAGAGGAAACTCATCTCCTTACCCTATCTCTAAGGCTGAGCCCTACAGAGGAAACTCATCTCCTTACCCTATCTCTAAGGCTGAGCCCTACAGAGGAAACTCATCTCCTTACCCTATCTCTAAGGCTGAGCCCTACAGAGGAAGCTCATCTCCTTACCCTATCTCTAAGGCTGAGCCCTACAGAGGAAACTCATCTCCTTACCCTATCTCTAAGGCTGAGCCCTACAGAGGAAACTCATCTCCTTACCCTATCTCTAAGGCTGAGCCCTACAGAGGAAACTCATCTCCTTACCCTATCTCTAAGGCTGAGCCCTACAAAGGAAACTCATCTCCTTACCCTATCTTGAAGGCTGAGCCCGGCCACCCTACGGAGAAGGGAGGTGCTTACTCTCATCCCCGCCGCTTCACACTCGGCTGCAAACCGGAGATCCGAAGAGGCCAACAGGACCACATCATCTGCAAACAGCAGAGAGGATCCTGAGACCCTGAACCTGACGTTCTCCTCCCGGCTGCTCCTAGATATCCTGTCCATGAAGTCAGGAACAGGACCGGTGATGAAGGGTAGCCCTGGTGGAGGCCAACACCCACCGGGATACGAACACAGCTCCTACTGCTACACCCACCGGGATTCGAACACAGCTCCTACTGCGACACCCACCGGGATACGAACACAGCTCCTACTGCTACACCCACCGGGATACGAACACAGCTCCTACTGCTACACCCACCGGGATACGAACACAGCTCCTACTGCGACACCCACCGGGATACGAACCCAGCTCCTACTGCGACACCCACCGGGATACGAACACAGCTCCTACTGCTACACCCACCGGGATACGAACCCAGCTCCTACTTGGACACCCACCGGGATACGAACACAGCTTCTACTGCGACACCCACCGGGATACAAACACAGCTGCTACTGCTACACCCACCGGGATTCGAACACAGCTCCTACTGCGACACCCACCGGGATACGAACCCAGCTCCTACTGCGACACCCACCGGGATACGAACACAGCTCCTACTGCTACACCCACCGGGATACGAACCCAGCTCCTACTTGGACACCCACCGGGATACGAACACAGCTCCTACTGCGACACCCACCGGGATACGAACACAGCTCCTACTGCGGTCCTACAGAGACCGGATGGCCCGTTGTAACGGATCCAGCACCCCATACTCCTGCAGCCCCCCCACAAGAAACCTGAGGGACCCGGTAGAAAGCCTCTCCAGGTCCACAGAGCACATGTAGACTGGTTGGGTAACTCCAGGACCCTCCAGTAGTCTGAGAGGGTAAAGAGCTGGTTCACTGATCCACGACCGGGACGGAATCCACTCTGCTCCTCTTGAATCTGAGGTTCCACAACCGGTCGGAGCTCCTTTCCAGCACCCTGCATAAGCTTTCCTCAGGAGGCTGAGTAGTGTGATACCCCGATAGAGAGGCTGAGTAGTGTGATACCCCGATAGAGAGGCTGAGTAGTGAGATACCCCGATAGAGAGGCTGAGTAGTGAGATACCCCGATAGAGAGGCTGAGTAGTGTGATACCCCGATAGAGGTGAGGTTCAGGTGAGCGTTGAAGTCTCCCAGGAGAACTATGGAGTCTCAGGAGGTCTTTCCAGGACCTCCCACCGACTCCAAGAAGGCCGATACTCTGAACTGCTGTTTGGTGCATGAGCACAAACAACAGTCAGAGCCTTACTCCTGCAACCCGCAGGCGCAGGGAGGCGACCCTCTGGTTCTCCTGGAGAACTCCAACACGGCAGCGCTCATCCGGGGGCTCGTGAGTATCCCCACTCCCGCCCGGCGCCTCTCACCCTGGGCAACTCCAGAAAAGGACAAAGTCCAACCTTTCTCCAGGAGCTTAGTTCCAGAGCCAGTGCTGTGCGTGGAGGTGAGGCCAACTATATCTAGCTGGTAACGCTCCACCTACTGCACCAGCTCCACTATATCTAGCTGGTACCGCTCCACCTCCTGCACCAGCTCCACTATATCTAGCTGGTACCGCTCCACCTCCTGCACCAGCTCCACTATATCTAGCTGGTACCGCTCCACCTCCTGCACCAGCTCCACTGTATCTAGCTGGTACCGCTCCACCTCCTGCACCAGCTCCACTATATCTAGCTGGTACCGCTCCACCTCCTGCACCAGCTCCACTATATCTAGCTGGTACCGCTCCACCTTCTGCACCAGCTCCTCTATATCTAGCTGGTACCGCTCTACCTCCACCTCCTGCACCAGCTTCGGCTCTTTCCCCGCTAGCGAGGTGACGTTCCACGTGCCTTGAGCTTATCTATGCTGCCGGTGATCGGGTCGTCCAGGCCCCCTGCCCGGCTCGCTGCCTGGTCTACATAGCACCCGACCCCGATGCTTGTCCCTGCGGGTGGCGGGTCCACAGGGTGGCTGCTCCATGCTGTTTATTCGGGCTGAGACTGACCGGGCCCCATGGGCGAAGGCCCAGCCACCAGACGCTCGCCTACGAGCTCCCCTCCTGGGTCTGGCTCTGGGAGGGGGCCCCGGTTCCACTGGTCCGGGCGAGGTGGCTGTAGTCCGTGTGCTGCTGTTCATCAGGGGTTTTTGAACCGCTCTTAGTCTGGGCTCTCCCCTGAGACCTGTTTGCCTTGGGAGACCCGACCAGGGGCTGATGCCCCGGACAAACTCCTCCACCACGTTAAGGTGGAGATTCACGGATATATAGATATATATATATATATATATATATATATATATATATATATATATATATAGATATATATATATATAGATATATATATATATATATATATGATACTTTATATTTACAATATTATGTTAATATATTGTGATATTTGCTTTATATTCAGTTTTATTTACATTTATTTACAAACACAGACAAACTTTAATCCTATCAGATATAATCTGGTGTTAGTTACATAGACTTTAACTTTAATTACAATTTAGAAATTAAGTTTTTAAATGAATTAAATACAATTTTGGGATGGTTTTCTTTTGTTTTATTATTGTTTTCAATTAATTAATCTATTTAACTTTCTCTTTTTATCTGTATATGTGTCTCTTGACATCATTCGTGGTTTAAAAGCTTCACTTACTGCTCATGTTGCTTCCTTTAAAATGGAAAACAATCACGAGCGAGAACCTTTGAAAGCATGCGTATGTTTTGACCCACACGGGTTCTAAGTGCAGAAACAAGGACGTGACCTCTGACCTCGTCGTTCTTGTTGAGCAGGATGAGCTGGCTGTCCGTCAGGATGCAGAACTTCCTCTCCCAGGCGCCGCCGCCGCCGGCGGACGGACTCTGACCGCAGGAGAAGCGGTGAGCCGGAGGACCTTTGACATCTGGGGGCGGAGACGGGACGCGTTAAGGAACAGAAAGAGAGCTCGACAAACCTGGGCTGCATCCCATAATAACCATGGACCACGATGCCGGTCTCATGGAAGACGTATGACTGCCTCAGGTGAGGGTCTCTCTCTCATTTGATCTCTAAATATGGACGTTTCCTCTCTGGGGTCGACTCAGAGCTAAGGTTGAAGACTTTTAGTTGACACATCATTATTATGTTTAGAATTAATAAAAAATGTATCTATTAATTTGTGTGTTTCTGCAAACTAAATTTATTTTTCATGCACGGATGGTAATGTTCGTGCATCATATTGTAATCAAACTGTAAATTGAGCATCTTAGAGGAAAAAACAACCAATAAAACACATTAACGTATAAAAGAGGATAATAATAAAGAACAATGACACACTTTCTGATTGTGGAGACACTTTAATTTCTGATTTTAACTTCTGAAACACACAGCGCTTTACAGAGGAAGTAAAATAAACACACCAATGAGGATCACGTTATCAGAAACATCACTTTAAGGAAGAAATCCATAATCTCATCGTAGCCCCTCCCACCACCAAAACCCCCTGAAGCTCCTGTCAATCACACATCGAGTTTCTGGTCCAGGAAAACATCTGGACCGATGACTGATGTTTACCAGGTCTGGTCCTGGAAACCCTCCAACGTATCGACATCTTTAAGTCTCGCTGGATATTTATTTATGTCATAAACTCAATAAATGTTCTGAACAATAAACGTTGACATGACCGAAAACAATCTTATATGAAAGTGATATGAAGACTGATGTGTGTTTTCATGCACGAGTAAATAGATGCACCATCAGACTCAGACTGCTGCAGTAAAGCAGCTACGAATATATGAAAAGTTATCTCGTTTGAACATTTCTGATCAACATCACTATGACAACTAACATCATCAGGACATGTTCCTCAAAACCAATCCATCCTGAAATATACGGATTCACCATCATCATCACCACCATCACCATCATCATCATCATCACACCCATCATCATCATCATCATCACCATCACCATCATCACCATCATCATCATCATCTCTTTTGTTCTACACTCACAGAGATCTTCTCTGATAAAACCTTCAGTTCCTCACGACTACATATATAAGGAAACATCCTCTCAGTGAAAGTGTGTGTGAAGGTGTGTATGTGTGTGTTGGAATCAGGATCAGAGTACGACAGCTTTCCTCTGTTCCAGTCCAGATCCACTCTGATCTTCTGGGGCTTCTTCTGGACTTTGAGAACAGTGAGTAGACCTGATGATGATGGAGAGAGAGCTGTGTATTTATCTAACCAGAACCATATTGTCCATAATCCAGACCGTATGTTTCTCTTCCTCTGGACAGACTCTGCTAACACACCCAGAAACCAGACTGTACCGTCTCCAACCTGGACGTCCCAGCTGTGAGTCCCAGAGTTAAATCCTTCAGAACCCAGAACAGACCAGTAACCATCAATCCTCTCTGGATTATCAGGAAGCTGCTGTTCTCCTCCTTGTCTCACACTGGTCAGATCTTCAGACAGGATGAGGTTTGGATAAGCAGTGTTTGGGTCCAGAACCACAGGACTGTAGGAGACCAGGTCCTTCATCTTGCTCCAGATGTTGAAGGTCAGGTTGCCCAGGTGTTTGGCCTCGTCTATCAGAGCTCCTGAGAGCAGCTGTGGATCCTCCAGCAGGGGGCGCTGCTGGACTCTTTCCACTGCAGCCTCGTAGTTGTTGAGGAATGAGACGTTTTCAGCTCTCAGCTCGTCCTCTGTGGCTCTGACTGTGTCTGAAAGAGCTGCTATCTCTCTGCTCAGAGCCTCCATCTTCTCCTTCATCATCTGACTCTTCTGCTCCTCTTCCTCCCTCAGAGCAGAGATCCTGGCCTCCTCTTCCTCCTCTAGAAACTGGTGGAGCTTCTTAAACTGATCCTGAATCTGCCTCTCTGTGCGTCGGACCTGGACCTTTATGTGTTCTGCTGTTTGATCAAACTTCCCTTTAACTCCTTTAAAAACCTTTAACTTCTCCTTTAAGGGCTCCAGAGTTTCCTGAAGTTTCTTCTTGAGTTGTGGAGCAGCTTCATCGATGGATCTGAATCTGTGGTCGCTGTGTTTCTCTGAGTCTCTGCAGACCAGACACACTGGCTGCTGGTGGTCCAGACAGAAGAGTCTGAGTTTCTCAGAGTGCAGACTGCAGAGAGTCTCTGGAGCTGTCTGATCTCTCTGCTGTAAGAGGTTTTCTAAAGAAAAGTTAAGAGGAAGGAGATGTCTTCTCTTACAAACTGGACACTCCTGGAGTTCCTTCTCTGTCCACCAGCTCTGCAGACAAACTCTACAGAAGCTGTGGCAACAGGACAGTATGACGGGATCTTCCTCTAATCTGGAAGCCATCGAGTCTCTGACTGAAGCTGTAAACTCAGCCGCTTCCTGAACGTTTCCCTTTGAGTCTTTGTTCTTGTGAATCTTCTGTTCAGTTTGTGGCTTCAGCAGCTGGTTGAAGTGGAAGTCTCCCAGTATTCCCAGTCCTCCCTCCAATAGATGTCCTCTCTCAGAGCTGCTTTTGGTCTGAAGGTGAATCTTAAAGTCCGTCTCTCTCAGTGTGTGTGTGTGTGTGTGTGTGTGTATGTGTGTGTTTGTGTGTGTGTGTGAGTTTGTTTCCTGGTGGTCTCAGGTGAGTCAGCTGATGGGTGGAGCTTCCTCATCAGTTTATCAGGTTGAGTTTCATTCCAAACTGATGATAATCTATTTTTAGATGCTGGTTATGACTTCTGTCTTTGTCTCCAGTTCATACACACAGGAAATGATCCGTGTGTGTGTGTGTGTGTGTGTGTGTGTGTGTGTCTGACCAAGCCTCCTCCTGATTACAACTCACCTCACCTGCCTTTTACATACAGAGAGGTACTAATACTAGGACGAGTTACATACAGAGAGGTACTAATACTAGGACGGGTTACATACAGAGAGGTACTTGTACTAGGAGGCTGTGTACTACACTGTAATGTCGTGTTGAACCTGCAGAGGGAGCTGTGGCTCTAAACTACCACATGATCAGCTGTTTACTTTATGCTTCAGTTTATGAAAAGATAACCACGTATTTAATCTTTGGGCTCTTGCTGTTAACGTGCTGTGTGTCGCATCTCTTTAAAAAAGCTACAATGACGAGTCGTCTCTGTGGTTGAAGAGCTGATCACTCTGACTCAGGTTAAAGTTCACGGCTTCGTTCAGATGAAGGTTTGTAGACGAGCTGCAGGAAAGCAGCTGAGGAGCTGCGTTTTCAGCAGCCTATTTCTGGCTGCATACTAACCGCCCCCCCCCAGAGACCTGAGGGGGGGCACACCTGCTCCGGCTCAGAGCTGCTGAGAGAGGGGGCCTGCTACGTAACCCTCGTACCCGACTGACCCTCAGGCACGCAAAGAACCTTCACCGAGCTCCAAACCACTTCAGACCCTCTGGTCCTGAGCGGACCCTCCTCTCAGGACCAGATATATTCAAAGACACGACCCGGTGCAGGACTTCCTCCTCAGATCAGACGTTTCTACCGTGACCTGCAGCCATCGCCGGGGTTCCACCGCCGGGGTTCCACCGCCGGGGTTCCACCGCCGGGGTTCCACCAACAGGGTTCCACCAACAGGGCTCCACCGCCCCGCCAGGGTTCCACCACTGGGGTTCCACCAACAGGGTTCCATCGCCCCGCCAGGGTTCCACCACCCTGCCAGGGTTCCACCGCCATGGTTCCACCGCCGGGGTTCCACCAACAGGGTTCCACCAACAGGGCTCCACCACCCCGCCAGGGTTCCACCACTGGGGTTCCACCAACAGGGTTCCATCGCCCCGTCAGGGTTCCACCACCCTGCCAGGGTTCCACCACTGGGGTTCCACCGCCGGGATTCCACCAACAGGGTTCCAACGACGGTACTGTACTTTCACCTCAGGGCTTTTAGTACTTCCAATTATATGAATTTTCACCTGGAGGACTTTCCATTCACATCACACTTTCACGCACACACATTCATACAGCACGTGCACGTGCCCGGAATTACGCTTCATGAACTTCAACCAATCTCCATGCAGTTCAATGTTATTATCACTATGATCTATTATGTAGTACCAGAAACAATATTCCTGAATGGAAATAGAAACAGTGTTAGTTTATTTTATCAACAATTATGCCACAGCTCACTCAGAATTAAAGCACTTTACACTAGTGGGGTTCTACAAAGTATTACTGAGTGCCGTATCTGTCTTACGGTATCAGGGCGTCCTTGGGGGTGGCACACCATCACAGCCGTCCCTTCCTCCTCACAGACTGAGACCTCCGATGCAGAAACTTCAGACAGTGGCTTTCTGCTTACCTTTACTTTACGTAGACGCGTCTTAGATCGGTCAGTCTGTGAGGAGCAAAGGTCGCCTCGCTTGGCCTGGTCCCCCGCGGTGCCCTCCTGGCTGGCTCGCCAAATGTGGTGGCTGAATTTCTTCCATTTATTGCGTATTCTGCTCGATGATGGCTAACTTCCTTAAAACCTGATTCTGTATAAACTTAATAGCTATTTCCTATCTGACTGCTCGTGAGGCGCCACAAGAACTCACTTACAGGACCTCAGTAATTGACCACCCACAGAATACCAGAGAGATTGGATCAAAATTCAATTCACGTAGATTTATTTGCAATGCACAGATTACAAATAAATCGAGTTGCTGTCCGGAAGTACAACCCACGAACATTCAGATTGACATAGTTTTTATCATGACACATTCTGATTCAGGTTTAGCCCCCGGTCCCACCCCTTAATCCCGCCCCTGCGGCCATTTTGACCTCGTATCAGGTGACCTCGTACCTCACGCACACCATTTTACCCAGTTGACGCCGTCTCAATACAGAAACTGATTATTTTGCCGTCTGCCTCCCATGTTTACTTTCCCGCGCCATAATATTCCCCTGCTACCCGCCATAATATCCACAACAGCTGAGCCTAAGGCGTCAGTTCATCGTGACCTTGTCGTCTTCTGCCTTCACTGGGTTCTCTTCTCTTCTCCCTTATCTCCTGAGTCTACCGGTCTATCGGTCTACCCCCAATTTCCATGGGCCTGCTTACTTTCACATGAATGTAACCTGTAATACTATGTCAGTGATTAGATTTATATAACTATGAATATTGTGCTCTTAATAACCCGGATATATGTGTTAATGTGGCGTCATAGCTTTCCTGAGCGTAAGACATTTATTAAGCATACACATAATATTTTCCACAGGTTCCACCGACAGGGCATCCGGAAAGTATTCACAGCGTGTTACGCTACAGCCTTATTACAAAATAGATTAAATTCCTCAAAATTCTACACACAATATGATAAAAAAAATGATAAAAAAAACACAAAAAAAAACATCTTCAGTCTCCACAGAGACTGAAGATGCAACTAAAACATATTATCATTATAAACACGAAATAAAGAAGTCTGGTGGCCCTAAAACCTTCAGAATAACTAAATACTTTAAACCTTAAACTTTAAACCTTAATCAAAAATAAAGTGTTCTTTTTTTTTAATAAATGACATTTTGCAGTGAGTATTTAAAAGTCAGACGTATTGATAGTTTAAAGGTAGTACGTATTGTTCTGAGGGTGAGCGAAGTACCAAACCATCGACCAGGACCACGTTTAAAGCTGAGCGCCTCTTTTATTGAGAAGTCTGGCAGACGGGTTAAGCTTCTATATCTGTCCTGTACTGTATATATGTATAAACATATATATATATATATATACATATATATATGTTTATACATAGTATACATATACGTATATATGTATATACATATACGTATATATATAAACATATATATACGTATCTACGTAGATACGTATATACACGTAGATACATAGATATATACATATCTACGTATATGTATATACGTATCTACATATATATGTATAAACATATATATACGTATCTACGTAGATAGATATATGTATATATATATATATGTTTATACATATATACGTATATGTATATATGTAGTTATATGTATATACATATATACCGTAGTTATATGTTTGTACATATACACATATATACTGATATGTTGCCCTGACAAAGTACATTTACTCAAGTTACTTATAAGTTTGAGGTACTTGTACTTTACTGGAACATTTTGAAGTAATTTCAGTGTGAAGAGAAACTGGACTCCAGACAAACCTCCACTGGGAATGTATGAGTCAACCACCTGTCTGTCACACACACACACACACACACACACACACACACACACACACACACACACACACACACACGGTGATGACGGCCCGCGCCAGAGGAAAGGTCAAAGGTCACGTGTCAGTCTGGAGGTCTTTCAAAATAAAACACCTCAGATTCTCCTTCCTGAGAACACGTGAGGAGTATTTTGAGCTTTTTAAGAGTGAAGCAGCGTCACCAGGAGGTTCTCCCGGTTCCTCTTCCTTCCCGCGCTGCAGCTGCTCTTCCACGCGACGCTCACCTTGACCTTTGACCCTGTTGCTCATATAGCCGCTGCACAAAGGATTGTGGGTAACATCCTAGTATTTCTGGCATTCGCAACGAAGCACAGTTTAAACTGGCGTCACAAATACTCACTAATAAAAACACTACACGTTTAGAGGTATTTATACACGTTTAGAGGTATTTATACACAGAGGAGGTAGTTTTTAGAGGCACATTTAATATGTATTTGTATGGAACACGTCTCGGGTTTATACAAAGATGTTTTTAGATGTTTTAGAAACAGGAAGTCTTTAAACTCTTGTAGATGTATATTATGAATATGTATATGTAGCCAAATCAAATATTCTACAGGATTTCCAACCTTTGTTCCTTTATAATACATTTAATACTTTACAGGGTTTGTATGAAGGTAATAAAGTAGTTTATGAGACATGAGAAGAAAACGTAATATCTGTGTGTGGAGCAGAGCTAAGCTAAGCTAGGCTAGGCTAGCTAGTAAGCTGTAAAAACCACCATTATTGTCTGATTTTCATCTTTTTGACGGTCCCTGAACGCATCACGCGTGAGGAACGCTTCCTTCAGAAAAAGCTTAAACTTGTGATATTTAATAAAAACATTTTATTCTACGTCTTATTTAAAATCTCTCCTCCAATAAACGTTTCAGATTGTGTAAAAACATTAAACTCTGAGTTCCTCAGGGAAACTATGACGTCATGATGGATTCATCTCAGAGGAGAGGAGAGAGGAGAGGAGACAGGAGAGGAGAGGAGAGGAGACAGGAGAGGAGAGGAGACAGGAGAGGAGGAAAGGAGAGGAGAGGAGAGGAGACAGGAGAGGAGAGGAGAGGAGAGGAGAGGAGAGGAGAGGAGAGGAGACAGGAGAGGAGACAGGAGAGGAGGAAGGAGAGGAGAGAGGAGAGAAGAGGAGAGGAGATGAGGAAAGGAGGTCTACAGTCTCAAAGGGTTAACAGTCAGACATGTACACACACACACACACACACACACACACACACACACACAGGCTGCTTTGTCTGCCGACCTGTGTACTCCCTCAGGTCTCTATGACAACTAGTAAACACAGCAGGTTTCCTCCAATCACAGCGCGGTAGTACTGATGACATCACTGCTTTATCAAGATGGGGGGGGACAGGAAGCTGGGGGGGGGGGGGCTTAAACCACAGAGAAAACAGGGAGGGGTGTGTCGCTGGCTGCAGATAACACACACACACACACACACACACACACACACACACACACACACAAACCTTATAATCCCCCCCCCCTGTGTAGAGACCCTCTACTTTAAATACTTAATATTTTAGTTGATATTAAAGCGTCTCCATCACGGAGCCTCTTTGTCATCGTGGTGACATCCTTTAATATTTAAAGGTGCTGACTTCAGCAGGAGTCCTCCCTGAGGTGTCAATCATGAGGGGGGCGGGGTCAAAGGTCAACAGCGTCTCCTGCCATCAGCCTGACAAGAGACACACAACCTCACGAGTCTTTGTTCTGGAGGCGAGACGGAGGAGGAGGATCCATTCGTTTTAGTCATTTATAGTTTTAGTCCTCATAAAAACACTACATTTTACTAGATTACATTGAACGCATCATGAGAACGTTATCATTTACCTTCAGCCAGTACTCGTGTTCACTGAGCAGAGCCTGAAGGCACCATGAGAACGTTATCATTTACCTTCAGCCAGTACTCATGTTCACTGAGCAGAGCCTGAAGGCACCATGAGAACGTTATCATTTACCTTCAGCCAGTACTCGTGTTCACTGAGCAGAGCCTGAAGGCACCATGAGAACGTTATCATTTACCTTCAGCCAGTACTCATGTTCACTGAGCAGAGCCTGAAGGCACCATGAGAACGTTATCATTTACCTTCAGCCAGTACTCATGTTCACTGAGCAGAGCCTGAAGGCACCATGAGAACGTTAAGACACATCATGATGTCATGATCACATGATCCTGGAGGATAAACTTTATTTACTCTGTGATGGTTAACGATAGACTGAGGGGAAGAAGTGTGTGTCTTC
Organism: Ophiodon elongatus; assembly: GCA_016806645.1. Lineage (NCBI taxonomy): Eukaryota > Metazoa > Chordata > Actinopteri > Perciformes > Hexagrammidae > Ophiodon > Ophiodon elongatus. Next base: position 109,590 of record JACSYO010001464.1, read on the forward strand.
AAATGTCTGGAAATGATTGTGACCCAACTTGGTCTCCGCGGGGGTGTTTGGGGGGGTGGGGGGGGGTAAGGGGGGGGAGAGGGGGGGCTACACTTTCCCACCACCTCGGCCTCTGAAAGGCTAACGAGCTCAGGCTTCCTTTTGTTACTGTGGGAGCTTTTATTATGGCGGGGCAATTTACTTACAAAAGGAAGACGCACACAAAAACTCCTTCAGCATGCAGGAGGTGGCTGCTATGTCTCACACACACACACACACACTTTTGGGGTAATTAGCCTCCAATTAGCATTAGCTGCTCATTGTCAGATGGAAACTCAGAGTGTGAGAGCAGGAGGCTGAGACAAGTTTCTGTGTGTGTGTGTGTGTGTGTGTGTGTGTGTGTGTGTGTGTGTCTGTGTGTGTGTGTGTGTGTGTGTGTGTGTGTGTGTCTGTGTGTGTTTGTGTGTGTGTGTGTGTGTGTGTGTGTGGAGAAGTGAGAGCGCTGTGGTTTTCACTACCCAGCATGCTCTCTGTTCGCTGCAGTTCCTGTTCATCTGCAGCTTCTCGGTAAAGTGTTGATTCAACACAGAAATAAAGTGAAAGTTAAATAAATATATGAATAACAGTTAAAAGATATAAATCAGAGAATCTGAAAGTTCATCAAAAAACACATCGTTGTTGAATAAAGTCTGTTTTCAGGATAAAAAAACAACTATATTTTGAGAATAAAAGGTTGTTATAATTAGAGATATAAAGTTGTTATATTTCAAGATAAAAATAAAAATGTTAAAAATGTTTTTGAAATAAAAAGTAATTTCCAGAATAAACTATATATAAATATAAACTATATATTTCAAGATTTTTAAAAATAATTAAAAAAAACTATTATTATTTTACACAACAAAGTAACTATATTTTTTAAATAAAAGTAATTATATTTTGAGAATAAGTCATATTTTGAGAATAAAAGTACTTATATTTAAAAAATAAAAGTAACTATATTTAAAAAATAAAAGTAACTATATTTTGAGAATAAAAGTAACAAAATTCCGAACTGGAGGCTTCTAAACGTCCACAAACCAACAAGAGTCATGTTTTGTTCCCAGCTGTCACGACAAAGTGGTTTGATTTTGCCTTTTCTCCATGGCAAAGGCAGCCGAGGCTCATGGGTATTGCAGTCCTTAGACCCGTCCACCAAAATGACGGATAATACCCGTTATTTCAGACCCGTCTCTACGTCACTCCTCCAAATATGGCCACTTCTGGTCACTGGTTGCAAAAAAACAAGATGGCGACGGCCGTGATGCTGAACTGGAAGCTTCAAAACGTCCACAAAACCAACGAGAGAGGTCCCCACGACTACGAGGTTGTGAAACAGGCGGGGTTTCTTTGCAGGCATCAGTTGAAAACACACATTCATTACGTCTGCACATCATGGGATGTTCACATAACTTAACCTTCAAACTGGCTGCTCAGCTGAGCGTCACGCTGGACCAACGTCAATGAGTTCAGCTCTCAGTCACGACCACAGAGGGTCATACAGTCCAGCTGCACCAGTCAACGTCTCAGAGGAAACTTCTGTCTTCACAGGAAGCAACTTGTTACGTTTAGGCAACAAAACTACTTAGTTTAGAAAAGAGGGTCGTTTGGGTTAAATAGCTACAGAAGTTATGTACCTTTATCTACACTTATGTACCTTTATGTACACGTATGTACCCTTAAGTACCCTTATCTACCTATATGTATCCTTATGTACACGTATGTACCCTTATGTACCTGTATGTACCTTTATCTACCCTTATCTACCTTTATGTACCATTATCAACCTTTATGTACATTTATATACCTATATGTACCTGTATGTACCTTTATCTACCCTTATGTACCTATATCTACCTTTATGTACCTTTATGTACCTTTATGTACCTACAGTCCCTGACAAAAGTCTTGTCGCTTGGGTACAAGTTGACCTTAAGTGCCCCTCAAATATATTTGTAATCAATTATTTTTACAAGAAATGGCTAATATCAATCCCAACAGCTTTTGAAATAATGTTTTGGTGCCAAACGAAACTGCTGAAAAGCATTCTAACGTTCACAGCTTGGTAAAGCCCACTGACTCAGTTTTTGCAAAGACAAAAGTCTTGTTGCCTTCATATGATGCACCCAATCCTAGATTACAGGCTCACCTATGATCAATAATTGATCAATCAATTAGTGGGTGTGTATAAAAAGAACCCCAGCACACCAGACCTTCACATCAACTGCAACTTGACCTCTGACAACATGCCTAAGATTCACCCTGAGACCAAAGCGTTGATTATCAAGAGGATGAAGACCAGATCCACTGCTGAGGTGGCTGACACCTTCAATGTGTCTCAGCGTCAAGTACAAAGAATAAGAAAAAGATTTGAAGAGACTGGAGATGTTTTTGACAAGCCCAGGTCCGGCAGACCCCGCAAGACAGCTGCTCGGGAGGACCGTTTGTTGGCTCGAAAATCCAAGGCCAGCCCCTTTTCCACTGCAGCAGAGCTCCACCAGGCCTGGTCACCTCAAGTCCCCGTGTCAACCAGGACAGTTTGTAGAATTCTGTCTCAAAATGGCCTCCATGGTCGAATCAGTGCCCAGAAACCAGCACTAAACAAAAGGCAAATTCAAGGCCCACAGCCTGCTAAAAGGATGGACGCTGGAAAAGTGGCAGAAGGTGGATTTCTCAGATGAATCTTCGGTTGAATTACATCACAGCCGCCGCAAATATTGCAGGAGACCTACTGGAGCCCGCATGGATCCGAGATTCACCCAGAAAACAGTTAAGTTTGGTGGCAGAAAAATCATGGTCTGGGTTAAATCTAGTATCGGGGTGTGCGAGAGATTTGCAGGGTGGAAGGCAATATCAATAGCCTAAAATATCAAGAAGTATTAGCTACCTCTTACATTCCCAACCATAAAAGGGGTCATATTTTGCAGCAGGATGGTGCTCCATCGCATACTTCCATCTCTACATCAAAGTTCCTCAAGGCGAAGAAGATCAAGGTGCTCCAAGACTGGCCAGCCCAGTCACCAGACATGAACATCACTGAGCATGTCTGGGGTAGAATGAAAGAGGAAGCATGGAAGACGAAACCAAAGAATCTTGATGAACTCTGGGAGGCATGTAAGACTGCTTTCTTTGCTATTCCTGATGACTTCATCAATAAATTGTATTAATCATTGTCGAACCGCATGGATGCAGTCCTTCAAGCTCATGGAAGTCATACAAGATATTAAATATGGATCTCACAGCACCACTACTTAATTCACTGATGTTATGCAACATATTTTTGTATTTGAAGTAAATTATTTGTTCAATTTTCACATTACTCTCTGTCGGCGACAAAATGTTTGTCTTGCCAAAATCTGACCTTTCTGTGTTCATTAAATGATCAATCTTTCTTCAGTGAAGCAAATTTATTTTAGTATATTAAACATAATTTGGGAGGGTTTTAGCTTTCACATGAGCCATTTCTAAAACCAATGGATTAATTAAAAGTCAGGTTATAAGCTGTTGTTTCTACAAAATGGATAAGTGACAAGACTTTTGTCAGGGACTGTATATGTACCTATATGTACCTGTATGTAACTATATGTACCTATATGTACCATTATCTACCTTTATGTACCTGTAAGTACCTTTATCTACCCTTATGTACCTCTATGTGCCTATATGTACCTTTATCTATACTTATCTACCTTTATGTACCCTTATGTACCTGTATGTACCTTTATGTACCTTTATGTACCTGTAAGTACCTTTAAACGTCCGGGTTCAGGATGTCATCACTAACTTATGATTTGATTTGATCAGATATCTACAGATTACAGTGCATTCGTCTTTAGCTACGAACGCTACAAGAGAAAAGCCTGCTCTATATTTCTAGAACAAAAGGTTGATATATTTTGAGAAACAGGAATATTTCTATATTTCTAAGGTTTTGTTTTGTTAAAGTTCCCCTTTAAGCCCAGGTATCAGGTCTCCTACCAGACTGGTCCAGTTCAGGTCTGAGGACTCTGCTGATCCTCCGAGAGACCGAGGTGAGGAAGCCACTGACGGAGGGGGTTCTCCGCTCCGACCCCCTCGACCCGCCTGCACCGGGCTCAGACCAGGACCTGAGGTAGGGGAGGATCCTGCGCAGAGATCCGGGCCTCTCCTGGCCCTCGTGGGGTCCCTCGTTGGACCTCGGGAGGCCGAGCAGCCTTGGGTGAAGAGGCTCCGTGGTGCGGCCTTCGCCCTCGGGGGCGGCCATCTTGGCGGTTGCCAGGTGAGCAGATGTCCTCCACTCGTATCCGTCCAATGGCTGCTCGGGAGCCAGCCGGGGCTTCCTGTAACGGTGCCAGCGGTACGAGGCCCGAATGGGACTCTGGACCGGACCCTCGCCGCCCTCGGGGGGGCGTCGACTTCCTCTCATGGTCCGGCACGCACACACTCCCGCCGGGCAGCGGCGAGCAGATGGTACAGCTGGTTAACAACGAGCTCCAGCTCGCGCCTTGCTCTCTCTCAACGGGCCGGCGGTGACTTCCTGGGAGGAAGTGGAGCGTCAGATGAAGACCGGGTGTCTCTGAATGCCCCGGCCAATCAGGTTCCACCAAACAGCAGGCTGTGGTTTCCCCTGTGAACGGGCTAGAAACCGAAACCACGCAGAGTTCAGAGTCCTCGTTCTCCTTCATCGCTCTGAAACCGACCGAGGTGTTTATGAACGGCACGAAAGAGACGGTTTTCGACTCGTTCCACGTTACAAACCGTATGAAATATGAATCTGATTCCAGAGGCAAACGAGATTCAGAGGAAACACCTGAAACTCCACTTTAGTTCTGTTCTCAATAAGACTTCTACTCCACTACATCTCTCACGGGAATATTGTATTCAAACTTTTTGTCTGACAAATTCATTATTATTATTATTGCTCAACAAATCTGAACACTAAATCACTTCCAATTTTACAGACTTGCTTTCATGTGATGTCGTCGCTCAACTGCTTTTATTATTATTGATATTATATATTATATTATTCCTCCATCACTGTCAAATGATCCGTTGCTAACGTAAACATAACGTTACGCTTGAGAGACTCTACGTTGCCCGTAGGTGTGAATGGTTGTCTGTCTCTGTATGAGCCCTGTGATGAACTGGAGACCTGTCCAGGTGAACCCTGTCCAGGAGAACCCTGACCAGGTGAACCCTGTCCAGGAGAACCCTGTCCAGGAGAACCCTGTCCAGGAGAACCCTGTCCAGGTGAACCCTGCCTTCGCCCAATGTCAGCTGGGATTGGCTCCAGCGCCCCCGACCCTGAATAGGATAAGCGGTTCGGACAGCGGCAACAGAAGAAAATGAAAATGAAGTTCTGTGAGCTTGAACACTGAGGTTGAATATCTAATAGATAGATATAAAACTGATGGTTAGGGTTCTTCTCCTGGTTCTCCTCCTTCTCCCTCCTCCTCGTCTTCTTCTTCCTCCCCCTCCTCCTCCTCCTTTTCCTTCTTCTTCTTCCTCTTCTTCCTCCTCTTCTTCCTCCTCCTCCTCCTCCTTCTCCTCCTCCCCCCCCTCCCTCCTGACCCACATGTGCGTGTTCATTGGCTAACGGAGCGGCTGGTCTCCGAGGCGACGCTGCATGTAGGTCAGAGCTAAGCCGAGGAGTCCTGGTCTGAGAGCCAAGTCCTCCTGAAGGCCGCCCCCCCAACATAGTCCAAGTCCTGCCAGAGACTCTGCAGGATACAGGATCAGACCACCGGCTCCCTTCGGGTCTGAAATAATGGGTTTTGTCCGTCATTTTGGTGGACGGGTCTAAAGACTGCAATCCCCTGCCTTATGGTCTGTTTGACTCTAAATGGACCATAATTTACTAAATGAACATCATGCTGTATTGAAGAAGACTTGAAACTAGAGATTGAGACATAAACTCATGTTTACAATGTTTACTGAGGGAATAAATCAAGAGAGAAGTAGAGTCATTTTCTATAGACTTCTATACAACCAGAGGAGTCACCCCCTGGTGGTCAGGAGAGAGAATGCAGCTTTAACACATGAAGCTTTGACTTCTATACAACCAGAGGAGTCGCCCCCTGGTGGTCAGGAGAGAGATGCAGCTTTAACACATGAAGCTTTGACTTCTATACAACCAGAGGAGTCGCCCCCTGGTGGTCAGGAGAGAGAATGCAGCTTTAACACATGAAGCTTTGACTTCTATACAACCAGAGGAGTCGCCCCCTGGTGGTCAGGAGAGAGAGATTTAATGCGTTTTGCCATAATGCACCATGGGAGTCGTAGTTGATTCCTCTTTCACTTTCTATGTCGTACAGTTGTTCATCTTTTGAACACAACATTGTCTCAAGGAAAAATGAACGAATGGGACTTTTACTGAAATAGATTATTAAAACAAGATGCACAGGTTCAATCTCACAGAACAAAAGATAAACTGAAGCATGAACTCCACAGAGGACGTCATACCCAACGACGCCGCCTCCCCAGCATCCGACTGGTTGTACACACTCCCAGACATCCCTGTGAGGAGCTGTGGGAGGAAGTAAATTAGGACGACAGAAACTAAAACCGCTGCTCCATTAGACGCCACTTTGTCCACTCATCTCCTCATCTCCTCATCTCCTCACCTCCATCCTGCCGGAAAACCAGGAGACCCGACAGCAGCGACGGCCTCCAGCTAAAAATAACCAGCAGCTGAAGAGGAGATAAATCAGCCGAGGGAAGGAACGCAGAGGCCCAGAGGAATTCTGGGTAAATCCCCCACTACAGACAGGAAGTCCAAACAGGAACTGAACTGCTCCAAAGCCGCGAAGAGCTGCAGCGAACACTCCGATTATAGATCGACAGATCAGCGAGACGCGAAAATAATTTCTTTTTTTTCATTTTTCAAACTTCGTTTCAAAGCTGAAGGTCTTTCTCTCACACATCAAATTTACTTTAAAAATAAACACTTTACTAGATTATGGATCAATAAATGTGATCAACACACATCTCTCCCTCGTCTCCTCTCCTGTTTCCTTGTCGTCTCCTCTGTCCTCGTAGCTCCGCTGAAGTCCGTTCTACTGGAGAACATTTATGTTTTTGTTCCTTTACAGTTTCTGTGTGAACGTCTCAATAGTTGTGCAGAACATAAATAATCATTAATAAGAAAAGGAAAGTCCTCCTCAAAGCCTCAAACTGCGACTTCAGACGTCCGCTCCGTGGGTTTGATACCGCCGCTGGACACGCCGCCCGCTAACCGCTCCAATAATAACTTTTGGCCTCAAAGCCTCTCCGACCTGGTTAATGAGAACCTGACACCACAGGTAAACCAGATCAGAAACAGGAAGGAACCGGACGCCGGAGTCACAAGGAACGCGACAGAAATCTGATTCTCTCTCTCTCTCTCTCTCTCTCTCTCTCTCTCTCTCTCTCTCTCTCTCTCTCTCTCTTATGACCAGAATAACCTCCCGTTATAAACACGGCTCTCAGTGTTTTTCCACTGCGAGTCCTGAAATAGACATCAGCTTATTTTGGTCCAATGAAGCTGGACTCTTGTTTTGTTTCAGAGAGGAAATCCTGCCCCCCCCCCCCCCCCCCCCCCCCATCCTCTATTGTCCTGATAATGGCCAGTTTTGTGAGGAATTTTCACTTCCTCTCTGATTAGGCTCCATTGTCTCATAGATTTGAAATGGTTTATATTCACCGTGCCAGAAGCTGAGTGGTTCGGGCCAGAAGCGGAGTGGTTTACGTGAAGGAAGCCGAGTGGCCATCGTGCCAGAAGCCGGTGGTCACCGGGCCAGAAGCCGAGTGGCCACCGGGCCAGAAGGCTTGTGGCCACCGGAAACGGAGCTAATTATGAATTATTATGTTGAAGTTTGACACTTTGAGACAAGCTTTCTCTATATAATAATATAATAATAATATTACCAGTTATTT
>JACSYO010001464.1:122500-151631 GCA_016806645.1 Ophiodon elongatus
CGCCTCCATACCCGAACCCCGCAGAAGGAAGCTCCTTTGAAGGAACCCCGCAGAAGGAACCCCGTAGAAGGAACCCTGCAGAAGGAACCCCGCAGAAGGAACCCTGCAGAAGGAACCCGGCAGAAGGAACCCTGCAGAAGGGCACGTGCACCCGGTAGGTGCGAGTGCGAGGTCGCGGTAGGTCGGGAGAAGTCGGGAGAAGTCGGGAGAAGTCGGTGCGCGCTAGCCGTTAGCTGAGGCGCTCCTGCGGCCGCGTCGCGCCGCTCTCCCGGGACACTGAGCCGGCTTCACGCTTCCAACAGACCCTGCGGGGCTCCGCTCTCCTTCGTTCCCCGGGAAAGTGCACCGAGAAGCGGCCGGTGGAGCCCGAGCGAGCCGCTGGAAGGGAGAGGACGCGCGGCGTGTCTCCGGCTGGGACTCCGCTCTAGCGGGCACGAGCCCGCGGCCGGGCGCGGTCACGCGTAAGAGGACGGGCGAGAGCGCGCGTCAAAGTCTGGGGCGAGAAAGTACTAATACCACACAGTGAAAGTACTAATACCACACAGGGAAAGTACTAATACCACACTGTGAAAGTACTAATACCACACAGTGAAAGTACTAATACCACACAGGGAAAGTACTAATACCACACTGTGAAAGTACTAATACCACACAGTGAAAGTACTAATACCACACTGTGAAAGTACTGAAAGTACTAATACCACACTGTGAAAGTACTAATACCACACAAGGAAAGTACTAATACCACACTGTGAAAGTACTAATACCACACAGTGAAAGTACTAATACCACACTGTGAAAGTACTAATACCACACAGTGAAAGTACTAATACCACACAGGGAAAGTACTAATACCACACTGTGAAAGTACTAATACCACACAGTGAAAGTACTAATACCACACTGTGAAAGTACTAATACCACACAGTGAAAGTACTGATACCACACTATGAAAGTACTAATACCACACAGTGAAAGTACTAATACCACACAAGGAAAGTACTAATACCACACTGTGAAAGTACTAATACCACACAAGGAAAGTACTAATACCACACTGTGAAAGTACTAATACCACAGTGAAAGTACTAATACCACACTGTGAAAGTACTAATACCACACTGTGAAAGTACTAATACCACACAGTGAAAGTACTAATACCACACTGGGAAAGTACTAATACCACACAGTGAAAGTACTAATACCACACAGTGAAAGTACTAATACCACACTGTGAAAGTACTAATACCACACAGTGAAAGTACTAATACCACACAGTGAAAGTACTAATACCACACTGTGAAAGTACTAATACCACACAGTGAAAGTACTAATACCACACTGGGAAAGTACTAATACCACACTGTGAAAGTACTAATACCACACAGTGAAAGTACTAATACCACACTGTGAAAGTACTAATACCACACAGTGAAAGTACTAATACCACACTGTGAAAGTACTAATACCACACTGTGAAAGTACTAATACCACATGTACTAATACCACACAGTGAAAGTACTAATACCACAAGTACTAATACCACACAGTGAAAGTACTAATACCACAAGTACTAATACCACACAGTGAAAGTACTAATACCACAAGTACAAATACCACACAGTGAAAGTACTAATACCACAAGTACTAATACCACACAGTGAAAGTACTAATACCACACTGTGAAAGTATTAATTCCACACAGTGAAAGTACTAGTACCACAGTAAAAGTACTAATACCACACAGTGAAAGTACTAATACCACACAGTGAAAGTACTAATACCACACTGTGAAAGTACTAATACCACACAGTGAAAGTACTAATACCACAGTAAAAGTACTAATACCACACAGTGAAAGTACTAATACCACACAGTGAAAGTATTAATACCACACGTGAAAGTACTAATACCACACAGTGAAAGTACTAATACACACTGTCGAAATACTATGTTACAGTAAAAGTACTAATAGCACACTGTAGAGATAGTATGTTACAGTAAGTACTAATACCACACTATAAATACTATGTTACAGTAAAAGTACTAATACCACACTATAAATACTATGTTACAGTAAAAGTACTAATATACAGTAAAAGTGCTAATATACAGTAACAGTACTAATATACAGTAAAAGTACTAATATACAGTAAAAGTACTAATATACAGTAACAGTAATGTAGATATTTCATCAGTGTGATTATTTCCTTGTTGTTTGTGTATTTATAGTTGTGGCCACTAGGGGCACTGAGCAGCAGGCTCAGGTTCATGTGGAGGGTTAAAAGTAGAAGCCGTGTCAGTGTCCCGTGGGGGGGGTGTGTGTTGATGCAACAGGAGGAGGCGTGTCAGTGTCCCATGATGCAACAGGAGGAGGTGTTTCAGTGTCCCATGATGCAACAGGAGGAGGCGTGTCAGTGTCCCATGATGCAACAGGAGGAGGCGTGTCAGTGTCCCATGATGCAACAGGAGGAGGCGTGTCAGTGTCCCATGATGCAACAGGAGGAGGCGTTTCAGTGTCCCATGATGCAACAGGAGGAGGCGTGTCAGTGTCCCATGATGCAACAGGAGGAGGTGTTTCAGTGTCCCATGATGCAACAGAAGGAGGCGTGTCAGTGTCCCATGATGCAACAGGAGGAGGCGTGTCAGTGTCCCATGATGCAACAGGAGGAGGCGTGTCAGTGTCCCATGATGCAACAGGAGGAGGCGTTTCAGTGTCCCATGATGCAACAGGAGGAGGCGTGTCAGTGTCCCATGATGCAACAGGAGGAGGCGTGTCAGTGTCCCATGATGCAACAGGAGGAGGCGTGTCAGTGTCCCATGATGCAACAGGAGGAGGCGTGTTGTTTACATCTAAATAAATATGAAGGAGTTAAAGGGAGTAAACGTAATGTTACGACACAGTAAAGATACTTTGTTACCATAAAAGTACGAGTAATTAACTAGTTAATTAAAGTTTGCCTAATAAATGTAGTATTTACTGTAGTACTGCTGGTATTCCGTGCGTGTACTTCTACATAGTTTTTCTGTGTACATGAACTGTGATGTGTTTCCTCTCTTCTCTTCTTCTTTGTTCTTTCACATAAAACACAAGTCACAGGATTAAAGATGAAACATTATTTATTCACTAAATACAGTTCTGATTAAAACAGCTCGTCGTTCTGAGTGTTCACGAACCATAATCCCGCGTGCGTGGGTGCGTGCGTGCGTGCGTGGGTGCGAGCGAGCGTCTGTCTGTGTGTGTCTTGCTACACATCTGTAAATGTGGCAAATAAATGAGTCTGATCATCATCATTATCACCACCTTCATCTTCATCACCACCATCATCATCATCATCACCATCATCATCACCACCATCATCACCATCATCATCATCATCATCATCACCATCATCACCATCACCATCATCATCACCATCATCACCACCACCACCACCATCATCATCATCATCATCACCATCATCACCACCATCATCACCATCATCATCATCATCATCATCATCACCATCATCATCACCATCATCACCATCATCATCATCATCATCACCATCATCATCTTCATCATCATCTCTTTTGTTCTACACTCACAGAGATCTTCTCTGGTAAAACCTTCAGTTCCTCACCACTACATATATAAGGAAACATCCTCTCAGTGAAAGTGTGTGTGAAGGTGTGTATGTGTGTGTTAGTATCAGGATCAGAGAACGACAGCTTTCCTCTGTTCCAGTCCAGATCCACTCTGATCTTCTGGGGCTTCTTCTGGTCTTTGAGAACAGTGATTAGACGTGATGATGGAGAGAGAGCTGTGTATTCATCTAACCAGAACCGTATTGTCCATAATCCAGACAGTATGTTTCTCTTCCTCTGGACAGACTCTGCTAACACACCCAGAAACCAGACTGTACCGTCTCCAACCTGGACGTCCCAGCTGTGAGTCCCAGAGTTAAATCCTTCAGAACCCAGAACAGAGAAGAAGTAACCATCAATCCTCTCTGGATTATCAGGAAGCTGCTGTTCTCCTCCTCGTCTCACACTGGTCAGATCTTCAGACAGGATGAGGTTTGGATAAGCAGTGTTTGGGTCCAGAACCACAGGAGTGTAGGAGACCAGGTCCTTCATCTTGCTCCAGATGTTGAAGGTCAGGTTGCCCAGGTGTTTGGCCTCGTCTATCAGAGCTCCTGAGAGCAGCTGTGGATCCTCCAGCAGGGGGCGCTGCTGGACTCGTTCCACTGCAGCCTTGTAGTTGCTGAGGAATGAGACGTTTCAGCTCTCAGCTCTGACTGTGTCTGAAAGAGCTGCTATCTCTCTGCTCAGAGCCTCCATCTTCTCCTTCATCATCTGACTCTTCTGCTCCTCTTCCTCCCTCAGTGCAGCCATCCTGGCCTCCTCTTCCTCCTCTAGAAACTGGTGGAGCTTCTTAAACTGATCCTGAATCTGCCTCTCTGTGCGTCGGGCCTGGACCTTTATGTGTTCTGCTGTTTGATCAAACTTCCCTTTAACTCCTTTAAAAACCTTTAACTTCTCCTTTAAGGGCTGCAGAGTTTCCTGAAGTTCCTTCTTGAGTTGTGGAGCAGCTTCATCGATGGGTCTGAATCTGTGGTCGCTGTGTTTCTCTGAGTCTCTGCAGACCAGACACACTGGCTGCTGGTGGTCCAGACAGAAGAGTCTGAGTTTCTCAGAGTGCAGACTGCAGAGAGTCTCTGGAGCTGTCTGATCTCTCTGCTGTAAGAGGTTTTCTAAAGAAAAGTTAAGAGGAAGGAGATGTCTTCTCTTACAAACTGGACACTCCTGGAGTTCCTTCTCTGTCCACCAGCTCTGCAGACAGACTCTACAGAAGCTGTGGCAACAGGACAGGATGACGGGATCTTTAAGGACGTCATGGCAGACACAACAGCAGAGATCTTCCTCTAATCTGGAAGCCATCGAGTCTCTGAGTGAAGCTGTAAACTCAGCCGCTTCCTGAACGTTTCCCTTTGAGTCTTTGTTCTTGTGAATCTTCTGTTCAGTTTGTGGCTTCAGCAGCTGGTTGAAGTGGAAGTCTCCCAGTATTCCCAGTCCTCCCTCCAGTAGATGTCCTCTCTCAGGGCTGCTTTTGGTCTGAAGGTGAATCTTAAAGTCCGTCTCTCTCAGTGTGTGTGTGTGTGTGTGTGTGTGTGTGTGTGTGTGTGTGTGTGTGTGTGTGTGTGTGTGTGTGTGTGTGTGTGTGTTGGTTAGTCTCAGGTGAGTCAGCTGATGGGCGGAGCTTCCACATCACAGTTTATCAGGTTAAGGTTCATCCCAAACTGATAATAATCCATTTTTAGATGCTGGTTATGACTTTATCTCCAGTTCATAGTTCATCCACACAGGAAATGGAAATGAAACTCTGATCACCTGTTTTCAGCTTTGTCACAAAGTTTTTACCAGCTAAGGCTTTTTAAAGAGTTTATCTCGCTGAAGAAGTACAATATGTACCTCTGAGATGTAGTACAGTAAAATGTACTATATGTACCTCTGAGATGTAGTACAGTAAAAAGTACTATATGTACCTCTGAGATGTAGTGGAACGACGACTGAAAAAAGCAGCCTTCAAGTTCGCTCAAAACCGTAGAAAGAACGGCGGAAGGACATCTTTGACAGCGAAGAAGAAGAGCAAGAAGAGGGAATGCGTTTGACCCAGTACAACGGATGAGCCCAAAGCCAGAATCCGCAGGTAGAACGGTGCAGGCATCCAACCATCCAAGTTTTAATGAGTTCAAGAAAATCAAAACTAAGGTTACTGAAAGAGACCCAAAGAAACCGCTGCAGGAATACCTGACGCAGATGTGGCTCATGGTCAAGACCGGCTCACGGGACAATGAAGCCAGGAGAATGTGGCTGTCGTATGTAACAGGTGACCCAATGGGTTCGGAAGATTCAGCAGAAGATCACTACAAAAGACGAGTACTAGAGGATTTTGAAGATGAAGAAACACAAATAGAGAAAGCTTGGAGAAACCTAGACAAGGGACACTCACCCAGGCGTGGTACGCCTTGAGTAGAGCAATCCCGCCAGGAGGGAGTGTAATAGCTCTTAGAAAGCTAACAAAGGGCTTCATGAATGAAGTGGATTTTGTGACCCTAAAAAAATACAAAAATAGCCAAAAAAAAGATGGGAGGTTATTCCCCACTTTCCTGGATCATCTTGCAGATAGGATGTTTTGCACTTTGGCTATCGATATATCCCTCCCGCTGCCCTCGGGTCACTCTGACCCTCACACATAAATGTATACATCCCCAAGCCTGCCGTTGTCCTCGGGTCACTCTGACATGCATATGTGTATGTATCCCAACCCGCCCGTTGACCTCGGGTCACTCTGACATGTATATGTGTATGTATCTCAACCTGCCCGTTGATCTCGGGTCACTCTGACCTGCGTGCATATGTGTATGTATCCCAACCCGCCTGTTGATCTCGGGTCACTCTGACCCGCTTGCATATGTGTATGTCTCTCCCCAAGCCTCCCGTTTACCTCGGGTCACTCTGACCTGCATGCATATGTGCATGTATCCCAACCCGCCCGTTGTCCTCTACTCACTCTGACCCAGGTGTGTGTGTGTTTCTGTATATATAATATATTTATACATCTATATATCCCTCCCGCTGTCCACTCTAACCCGCGTGCATATGTGTGTATACATCATCCCAAGCGTCCTGCTTCCTCGGGTCACTCTGACCCCCGTGCATATCTGTGTGTGTGTGTGTGTATACATCTCCCCAATGTATATCTATATACGGTGTACATAAAAATAAAGTGGTGTAACTAAAACTGTGTTTGAATCATTGTTCTACCCAAAGCCCCAGAAACGGAAGAAACACACAAGTGGCCAATTCCGCATTTAGTCATATCTCCATGGGGAAAACTATTACTAATAGCATCTGCGGTCCACGTCCAGCCATGTGGTGTCGGCGGTGGTGGTGCTGCTGGTTGTGCTGGTGGTGCTGGTGTTGGTGCTAGTTGTGGCCGTGGTCCTCTCCGAGGTGCTGAAGTCGTCATCATGACTGCGCGTCGTTTCACCACCCAACAGGTTCTTGAACAGTTCTTCGAAAATGTTGACATGGAAGAGGACGTGGAAGATGTGTCAGAAGAAGAACAACAACAACAAGAAAGAGTAGACAACAATGATGTGGTAGACGACGAAGTAGACGACGAAGAAGGAGACGAAGACAAAGACGATGGGGAGGAATACAACCCAGTGCACGATGAGTCCGCATCATCTTCAGACACAGAAGACGAAACCAGAGCAGCCGGAGACGTAGAATGAGACGGAAACGGAGACGGAGACGGAAACGACGCCTCTCGAGTCGAAAGAGAGACCTTCCTGTCAAAAAACTGAGAAATAACATGGTCCTCAGCAGCGTACGACCAAGAGGGCAGTACGGTGCGAAGCGCTACTCCGATGACCCTGGGCCCAACAGCATACGTGACGTCCCACGCCCGTGACATAGCCTCGACGTTCTCCACGTTCGTCACACCGGCAACAGAAAGAATCATCCTGGAGATGACAAATCTGGAGGGCTCGTGAAAATACGGCGACCGCTGGAAGGGGATGGACGAGACCGACCTGCGTGCCTACATAGGGCTGCTGATCCTAGCAGGCATATACAGGTCTCGGGGCGAGGCCACAGCTAGTCTGTGGGACGCGAGAGCGGCAGGGCGATCTTCCATGCCACGATGCCACTCAAACTCTTTCACATGTACTCCAGACTGCTACGCTTTGACGGGCGCAAGACGAGACACACGAGACATGCCACAGACAAACTGGCAGCCGTGAGAGAGCTCTGGGACGCGTGGGTGGAGTGGCTGCCACACCTCTACAACCCAGGGCCTGAAGTGACAGTGGACAAGCAACTGGTTCCGTTCAGAGGTAGTAGTAGTAGTAGCAACAGTATTCGTAGTAGTAGCAGTAGCGATAGCAGTAGTAGTAGTAGTAGTAGCAGTGGTAGCGGTAATGGCAGTATGTCTTTCAATATGAATAGGAATACAATACAAGAGAAGAGATAAAAGCACTGACCCTCTCCTCTTCTGTTGTCCAAAGGTTGCTTTTCTTTCCGCCAGTATATGCCCAGCAAGCCAGCGAAATATGGGATCAAGTCGTGGGTGGCCTGCGACGCCAGGTCCAGCTACGCATGAAAGATGCAAGTGTACACCGGGAAGCCCACCAGTGGACACCCAGAGAGGAACAGGGGATGCGCGTTGTGCTCGATGTGACGGAGGGACTGAGGGGTCACAATGTCACCTGTGACAATTTCTTCACCTCTTATGAAATTGCACGGCAGCTCCTGCACAGGAAGATCACCGTGGTTGGCACGGTGCGAAAGAACAAGCCTGAGCTGCCACCGGCACTGCTCGCAGCGAAGGACAGAGAGGTCTTCTCGTCAAAGTTTGCCTTCACGGCCACCACCACTCTGGTGTCCTACCTCCAGAAGAAAAACAGGAATGTGATACTCATAAGCACGCGGCACACAGAGGCTGACATTAGTGATCGCGAGGACAGGAAGCCGCTCATCATCCTAGACTACAACTGCAACAAGGGAGGTGTGGACAACCTAGACAAGGTGATTGGAACGTACAGCTGCAGACGGATGACCGCACGCTGGCCCCTGGTCGTCTTCCACAACATCCTTGACGTTTCCACCTTCAACACCTTCGTGATATGGAGAGAGCTCAACCCCGACTGGATGCCTCGTCAGCGGAAGAAGAGGAGGGTGTTCCTCGAGCAAAAGGGAGGGATATGCGGGATGAAGACAACACAAGGATGACGACCTGGGAACAGACGCCAGACAAAGGAAGAATCGGCTTCTGCATTGATTAAAACCTTGACAGAGGACTTGAGGTCAGTGGCAGGTAATTCGACCTGGAAGATAGAGGATCTGTCTACAGAAGTGGATGAAATGAAGATGACAATCTTGACCCAAAAGGTAAAGAAGAAAAAGCGGGTACAGTGTAACTGGATTCACCCAGAGACTGGGAACCCCGGTCGATACTGCTCGTGGGCTTGTGTCCCATGGGGAGGACAGGAGAACCAGGGGTACTGGAAGCCTGACGTGGTATACTCCGCAAGCCATCGTAATGATACCTGCTTAACCATATTGCCAAAGGAAGGAATGTTCTGGGGGGAGTACAATCTCACTTGTGAAGCCACAGCCCCAGGACGAAAAATCATCCAAGCTAGAAGAAAGTCAAGAGGCAATTTTACACAGTTGTTCTGAGTACATTATATTGTAGTACAACATGTACCTCTGAGATATAGTACAGTATATAAATATATTTCTGATTTTTCACAAGTCATGACTTCCAACAATTTTGTAAAATCTTCACAATTTCTTTGACTTTTCACAAAAGTTTTGACTTTCCACAAATTTCCCCAAATGTTCCGACTTTTCAAAAATGTCCTGACTCTTCACAAATTTCCTCACTTTCCCCAAATGTCATACATTTTCACAAATCTTCTGACTCTTCACAAATTTCCTCACTTTCCCCAAATGTCCTGACTTTCCACAAATGTCATAAATTTTCACAAATGTTCCGACTTTTCACAAATCTTCTGAGTTTTCACAAATGTCCTCATTTTCCACAAATGTCCTCACTTTCCACAAATTTCCTAAATTTTTACAAATTTTCTGACTTTTCACAAAAGTCCTGACTTTCTACAAATATCATCAATTTTCACAAATGGTCCTGATTTTCCAAAAAAACACTGACTTTCCACAAAAGTCCTGACTTTCCACAAAAGTCCTGACTTTCCGCAAGTCATCAATTTTCACAAATTTTCTGACTCTTCACAAATTTCCTCACTTTCCCCAAATGTCCTGACTTTCCAAAAATGTCCTAAATTTTTCAATATTTTCTGACTTTTCACAAAAGTCCTCACTTTCCACAAAAGTCCTGACTTTCCACAAATGTCATAAATTTTCACAAATGTTCCGACTTTTCACAAAAGTCCTGACTTTTTACAAATTTCATCAATTTTCACAAATGTTCCGACTTTTCACAAAAGTCCTGATTTTCCACAAAAGTCCTGACTTTCTACAAATGTCATACATTTTCACAAATGTTCTGACTTCACAAATGTCCTCACATTCCACAAATGTCCTAAATTCTTACAGATTTTCTGACTTCACAAAATTCCTCACTTTCCCCAAATGTCCTGACTTTCTACAAATGTCATACATTTTCAAAAATGTCCTGACTTTCCACAAATTTCCTACATTTTTACAAATTTCCTGATTTTCCACAAATGTCATGAATTTTCACAAATTTTCTGACTTCCCAAATGTCCTCACTTTCCACAAATTTCCTACATTTTTACAGATTTTCTGACTTCACAAAATTCTTCACTTTCCACAAAAGTCCTGACTTTCCACAAATGCCATACATTTTCACAAATGTTCCAACTTTTCACAAAAGTCCTGACTTTCTACAAATGTCATCAATTTTCACAAATGTTCCGGCTTTTCACAAAAGTCCTGATTTTCCACAAAAGTCCTGACTTTCTACAAATGTCATACATTTTCACAAATGTTCTGACTTTCCACAAATGTCCTCACATTCCACAAATGTCCTAAATTCTTACAGATTTTCTGACTTCACAAAAGTCCTGACTTTTCACAAAAGTCTTGACTTTTTACAAATGTCATCAATTTTCACAAATGTTCCGACTTCACTAAAGTCCTGATTTTCCACAAAAGTCCTGACTTTCTACAAATGTCATACATTTTCACAAATGTTCTGAGTTTTCACAAATGTCCTCACTTTCCACAAATTTCCTAAATTTTTGCAAATTGTCTGACTTTTCACAAAAGTCCTGACTTTCTACAAATGTCATCAATTTTCACAAATGTTCCGACTTTTCACAAAAGCCCTGATTTTCCACAAAAGCCCTGACTTTCCACAAATGTCATCAATTTTCAAAAACTTTCTGACTTTTCACAAAAGTCCTCTTTCCACAAATGTCCTCACATTCCACAAATGTCCTAAATTTGTACAGATTTTCTGACTTCACAAAAGTCCTGACTTTTCACAAAAGTCCTGACTTCCCAGAAAAGTCCTGACTTTCCACAAATGTCATAAATTTTCACAAATGTTCTGACTTTTCACAAATATTCCGACTTTTCACAAATGTCTTCCCTTTCCACAAATGTCATCAATTTTAACAGATTTTCCGACTTTTCACAAATGTCTTCCCTTTCCACAAATGTCCTGAATTTCGACAAATTTCCTACATTTTTACTAATTTCCTGATTTTCCACAAATGTTCCAACTTTTCACAAAAGTCCTGACTTCCCACAAAAGACCTGACTTTCCACAAATGTCATCAATTTTCACAAATGTTCCGACTTCCCACAAAAGTACTGATTTTCCAAAAAAGCCCTGACTTTCCACAACAATCCTGACTTTCCACAAAAGTCCTGACTTTCCACAAATGTCATCAATTTTCACAAATGTTCCGACTTTTCACAAAAGTCCTGATTTTCCACAAAAGTCCTCAATTTTCAAAAACATTGACTTTTCACAAATTTTCTGACTTCACAAGTCCTCACTTTCCACAAATGTCCTAAATTTTTACAGATTTTCTGACTTTTCACAAAAGTCCTGACTTCCCAGAAAAGTTAAATTTAAGAAATTTGTGGAAAGTAAGGATACTTTCCACAAATTTCTTAAATTTTCACAAATATTCCGACTTTTCACAAATGTCTTCCCTTTCCACAAATGTCCTGACTTTTGACAAATTTCCTACATTTTTACAAATTTCCTGATTTTCCACAAATGTCATAAATTTTCACAAATGTTCCGAGTTTTCACAAAAGTCCTGACTTTCCACAAATGTCATAACTTTTCACAAAAGTTTTGATTTTTCACAAAAGTTCTGACTTTCCACAAATTTCCCCAAATGTTCCGACTTTTCAAAAATGTCCTGACTTTCCACAAATTTTCTGACTTCACAAATTTCCTCACTTTCCCAAATGTCCTCACTTTCCACACATTTCCTACATTTTTACAGATTTTCTGACTTCACAAAATTCCTGACTTCCCACAAATGTTCTGATTTTTCAAATTTTCCAACTTCTCACAAATGTCCTGACTTTCTACAAATGTCATCAATTTCCACAAATGTCCTGACTTTCCACAAATGTCATCAATTTTCAAAACTTTTCTGACTTCACAAATTTTCTGACTTCACAAAAGTCCTCACTTTCCACAAATGTCCTAAATTTTCACAAATGTTCCGACATCTCATGAATTATTCGACTTTTCACAAATGTCCTCACTTTGCACAAATTTCCTCAATTTTCGCAAATTTGCTGACTTCACAAGTCATGACTTTCCACAAATGTCAAACTTTCAAAAAAAATGTCTACTTTTCACAAATGTCCTCACTTTCCACAAATGTCATACATTTTCACAAATATTCTGAATTTTCACAGATGTCCTGACTTTCCACAAATTGTCGCTAATTTTCTAACTTTTCGCAAGTCATGACTTTCCACAAATTTCCTAAATTTTTTCAACTTTCCTGACTTTCCACAAATTTCCAAAATCTTTAGAAACTTTCTGACTTTTCACAAAAGTCCTAATTTTCCACAAATTTCCTAAATTTTTACGTCCCAAATGTTCTGACTTTTCAAGAATGTTTTTACTTCTCACAAGTCTTGACTTTCAACAAAATTCCTAAATCTTTACAAATTTCCTGACTTTCCACGAATGTCAAATTTTCACAAATGTCCTCTTTCCACAAATTTCCTAAATATTTGCTAATTTTCTGACTTCAAAAAGTTCCACAAATCTTCGCTAATTTTCTGACTTTTACAAATGTCTTCACTTTCCACAAATGTCCTAAATTCTTTCAAGTTTCTTAAATTTTTTCAAATTTCCTAATTCTTTTCAAATTTCCAAAATATTTACATATTTTCAAAATTTTTACAAATTTTGTAAATCGTTTTCTGACTTTCCACAAATGTCATCAATTTTAACAAATTTTCTGACTTTCAAAAAAAACTTTTATTTTATTTTAACTGATGATAATACATAAGTAAATACTTTTACTTGTTGAGTATTTTCAGAGTAGTATTAGTACTTTTACTGCAGTAAAAGATCAGAATACTTCTAGTAACTAGCTGCTCCAGTGGCTGAATACTTGTCGTGTAGTAGTCATGGACACAGACATCACTTCCTGTAGTAATCTTTTATTATTCAAATGTTAGGTTTGGATTTACAGGCACACGGAATCAGACTCAGGTCCTCACAGGGAACCATGACGACAGGAGAACACACCACGGAGGAGGAGTCCTGCAGGCTGCACACACACACACACACACACAGAGACAGAGACACACACACACACACAGAGAGACGCACACACACACACACATACAGAGAGACAGAGACAGAGACACACACACACACATACAGAGAGACAGAGACAGAGACACACACACACACACACCCTGCAGAGCGGCCTCCTGGATGGAGGG
Organism: Ophiodon elongatus; assembly: GCA_016806645.1. Taxonomy (NCBI): domain Eukaryota; kingdom Metazoa; phylum Chordata; class Actinopteri; order Perciformes; family Hexagrammidae; genus Ophiodon; species Ophiodon elongatus. Next base: position 135,995 of record JACSYO010001464.1, read on the forward strand.
AGCGGAATAAAAGATAAAATAAAGTAAACAAACAGATTCTGGGTCTCGGGCCGTCGACCTTTTTAAATCACAGGTCACGAGTTGGCGTCCGTTCATCTGCACGTCGTCACGAGTGTGTGTTTGTGTTCAGGACCCGATCACAACAAACCCGCTTCAGGACCGACACGAGGAACGTTGAGTGGAACGACTCGGGACGTCCCGAAGGTCAAAGGTCAGGATGCAACTCACCGAGAAGCAATAAAAGAGTTGGCGTCGCTACAAGGCGGCGACACTGAGCCTGGTATACAAGCAAGCATATTATAACAACAACAACAAAGCACGTTACCGTGGATACTCATATATATTTCTCCTGGAGGTCTCCGCTGAGTGATTGTGATGAACTTAATGCGTGAGTCTCATTTCTCAAAAACCAGCCAGTCCTGAATCATTTTAGCATATATTTACACAAATAACAGAATCCTCACTCTATGTCATAATAAAAAACATTCACACAAAAATATAACATTTGAAATAATTATTAGCACCAGTGTATCAGATAAAAATTCTCGCTACGCAAAATGTACAAAGTTGCATAGTGTTGTATTGAGCCTGGAGATATTAATGTGTGAAGGTAGAAACACCAGTGATGAGCAGCGACTTCTGGGACAACAGAAATACTATATATAATAATAATAATAATAATAATAATAATAATAATCAGCTGATTGAAGACCGATTGGAAGATGTCCATCAGATCTCGCGTGCACGAGGCGTGCACGAGGGGAACATGAGATCAGATGTTCTACAAAATAATATCTTGCTTGCACAAGTTACTGATATGAATTCATCTTGTACTCGTTAGTACTTCGTTCCCAAAAGATCAGAACCTTCCGCACACAATTTAATATCTCGTGCAGCCAAGATATTATCTTGCAACCTGAACCCGAGGTCCATATTTTGTGATTGTAGTGATTGCATCGTGATCCAGATGTTCTGTTATTGTCTCGTTCCCACGAGTTAGAATCCTCCTCGTGACCGACGCCCTCTCGTCCCCGTCAGGCTGTAACCTCCAGCCTGAGATCCATATCGTTAGGGAACGAGATTTCATTTAAAACAATACGTTTTCTGGACTTTGGGGGCGTGGCTTCACCAGCGGAGTGGGCGTGGCTTTACTCGACAACACACCGCTGGAGGTGGAAATACTGTCGAAGGGAAGAAAGACTTTTCCTCCGCTGGTTTTCAGGCTCGAGGTTTTGGGAGGAGGAAGAAGAGAGGATTCCTTCACTGTGTGGTTTCTGACAACACGCTTGATTTGAACATTAAAATAATAACACGGCGCCCAGAAAGGAGGTGCCGTACATTCAGCTGGCTGAAAACTGTAACGGCAGCTGTCCCCGGGCATGATGGGTAATACAAGCGGACACTTCCTGTTTGCAGTCACGTCGGGTTTGTGGTTTTTCCTCCGAGGCTCCTCCCCCTCTCGGCACGGCTCCTCGACGCCGCTGAGTTCATTCGACAAACAGCTGCTTCTCTTTTCTCAAACAGAACTAAACGTGAATGTGGCTCGAAATATTGGCTTCAAAGACAAGAATCTGAGGACAAAAAAATATATATTTCAAAACTGTTTTGGTAAAAGTTGGCATGTTTGCCAGAGTGTTAGACGTGAAGGGGGAGTGTTGGGGGAGGGGGAGGGAAAAGGGGCGGGACTAAGGCCGCTCCAGAGACGGCGTGTTGAAGCAGCCGTTGGGTAGCGTGTTCTTGATGTCGTTGAGGTTGGCGATGTCGGCGCGGATCTCGCGGATCTGCCGGTCGTAGTCGTTGATCATGTCCTCCTGGCTCCGCGCCACGTCGTTCAGCTCCGTCAGCTTCCGGTCCAGAGCGCTGTCGCCCATCTTGCCCTTGGCCCTCTTCAGGGACTCGTCGATCTGGTTCAGTTTGCTCAGGTCCACTTTGTCAATGTTTCCTGGAGACGAGAGAGACACCGTGACAATCAAAACCATAATCACCTAAACCTGGTCCTGAGAGGAGGACCCGGAGTATTGATGAGGTTCTTTATTGGTCCAGGAGCGAGACTTCCTCGTCTCAAACCTCCTCTCTCTCTGTCTCTCTCTCTCTCTGTCTCTCTTTGTCTGTCTCGCTCTCTCTGTCTCTCTCTCTCTCTGTGTCTGTCTCTCTTTCTGTCTCTCTCTAAATATGAAATATCTTTTTTTCTCACGACATGCTCATAAAGATCCGATGAGTGTTGCTAAGGGGCCGATGAGTGAAGTCTGGTTCTCACCCAGCTGGTCCAGCAGCACGGTGATGGTGCTCAGCACTGTCTTCACGGCGCTCTTGGCCTTGCGGGCGTTGTCCTCTGCCTCCTTGGCGTTGTCCGAGGCCTGAGGAGGAAGCAAACGCAGTTGAAGCGACACACAAACAGATCACGGACCACGCGGCGCTCTGAGGAGGCGGCGTCCTACCATCCCCGCCATCATCATGTCGCGGTCGGCCTCGGCCTTCTTCCTGAGCAGCTCCTGCTCCGCGGCGTCCAGCTGGTCCATCATGTCGCTGACCTCGTTGTCCAGCGTGTTGGTGTCCTGGAAGGCCTTCTCCGCGTCCTCCTTCGTCTTGGCCGAGCCCTGAGAGGACACAGCGTTTATGTTATGATGTGTATTATATTATAGATTTCAAACCGGCAGGCCCCCGGCGTACCTTCTGCACGTTGCCGGCGATCTTCTCGGCCTCCTCCGCCTTGCTCTTGGCCTCGCGGGCGTCGGCGGCCGCGTTGCCGAGTGCCGCCTCCGCCTGCTTGGTCTTCTGGTTGGCGGCCATGATGGTGGCGTTGATGGCCGGGATCTTCTTCAAGGCGTCCTCCGCCGCCGTCTTGTTGTCGTTCACTCTCTTGTCGAAGTCTGCAGGAAGAAGAATGAGAGACAGACGGTCAGACAGAGAGACAGAGAGACAGACAGACAGACAGAGAGACAGAGAGAGAAACAGATGGTCAGACAGACAGACAGGTACCTCTGAGGTCCTCCAGGATGCTCTCGGCCTCCTTAAAGGTGGACTGTCCCTTCTTTGCCGCCTCCTCAGCCAGAGCTTTGGCAGCATCGGCTCGAGCCAATAGCTGATCTGCAGTCTGTCAGAGACAGGAAACAGGAAGTGAGACAGGAAACAGGAAGTGAGACGTCAACAACAAAACGTCATGACGCAACATGAATCTGGTTTTACGTTTTCAGCCGGCTAAGAGTCTCCTTTTGTCTCTGGGGACAATAAAGCTGTTACTTTAGAGTGTACATTCACCCTGTAGATATATAGATATCTATATATAGATATATCTATATATAGTACTGATCTTTACTGTGTTTTCACATTTGTATTGTACATTTCTCTTTTCTATATGAGTGTTTCTATGTTTATTGTTCTGCACCAAAACAACAAGACAAATCGCTCTTGGCAATAAACCTGATTCTGTGTGTTAAAGTTAGCCTAGCTAAGCATAAAAGCCCCTCCCCCCTGCAGTCAACGTACCTGCTGCTCACTCTTTCCTTTCTCCAGCAGCTTGCGTACTTCCTGCTCTTTGCCCTTCAGGTCGTCTCTCAGGTCGTTGTACTCCTTCTCCGTCTTGTCGATGAGCTTGTCGAGGTCCGACGCCTCCTTCTTGATCTTACTGGCTTCATCCTAACAGATGCAAAGGCCGCTCGGTTACCCAGGAAGTCTAAATATACTTATTATGAACGAGCCTCTCCCGTGTTTGGGTCTGACGTCACCTCCAGGGCCTTGGTGTCGAGCGGCGGGACGCTCGTCAGGTTGGCGAAGATCTTCACAGCTTTGTTTCCTGCGTCCTCGGCCTCGGCCTGAACCTTGTTGGCCTGTTTCTCCAGGTTCTTGGCCAGCTCCTTCGCCTCGTTGTACCTGGACAGGTATTCGAATAAACGCAGTATTTACATATGCATCAGGGTATATTTATAGACACGAGGTCACAGAGGACGCGTCAATGCAGACGTACTTCTTGTTGAGCTCGTCGATCTCCTGGCTCGTCTTGCTCTCTCCTTCCAGAGTCTTCAGCAGCAGGTTGTGCGCTTTAGTCGACGTGTCGTTGGCGTCATTGGCGATCTTCTCGATCTGGTCGGCGTCCATCTTGTGCCTGAGACGAGCAGAGACACAGGACAGGGATGTCTTTGTGGACACGAGACGGGAGCGTCAACTACTGTTGAAAGGTCTCTCTGAATATAGAAAGTTTCTTCACCAACAGATGTTCTGTAGTTTAGTAGATGTTCTAACTAAACTCTGTTCAGAGACAAAGATCCTCTGAACGACAGATGAATCAGAAGATAAGAAATCAGAAGTCATTGGTCAAATAAACTGGAAGCTTAGATTTAAACAGGAACTGCTTCCTGTTTCAGTGTCAAGAGTTTCACAATAAAAGCATCCTAGAACAAGCTGGAGTTTCCTTTCTCAAAGCTCTTCTTCAGACTTCAGAGTAGAAACAGAACTGTTGGAACATCAGCTGAACTAATCACAGTTTAAACCTCTTCAATCAATATTCACTGATCAATAATCAAACTCATTCTACACCAAGTTCATCAGGATTCTGTCACGTGACACTGAATCAGTTCACATGTCAATAAGACATCTGGTGTCAGAATGACTTTAGAAGAGTTATCATTAAAGTAAGGAAGAACAGCTGGTTCATAACTTTTCAAATCTACTGTATTTATACTGAAACGCAGTCATTTAAAATGTCAACGACAACTATTTTCATTTTCTAGGCAAACGTGTTTCGCTGCTGTTGTGAAAACCTCGTGTTAAAGCCTTCGAGCGGTTTCTAATCCTTCAACAATAAATCATGAACTGTGAGAAACCTTTTTCTTCACCAAACAACTCACTTGTCGGCTAGCGTCCGAGCCTCCTCAGCCAGCAGCGTCATGTTGTTGGGATCTCCGGTGCCGCTCGGGGGTTTGATGTCCTGCGGACAGACACCCAGTGTCGGTTAACGAGCTCTCGGCGGACAGCATTTAGTTAACGGGCGCCGTCACTCACCACTTTGCTGACGGCGTCCTTGGCCTTGTCCAGCTCCTGCCGGGCGCGGTCGATCAGGTCCTCGGCGTCACGCACTCGGTGGCGGGCGCGGTCGGCCTGCGTGCCGGTGTCGTCCACCGTGTTGCGAATGCTCTGCAGTCGGTTCCACTGGGTCGTCAGGGTGTTGTTGATGCTGTTCAGGCGGTCCAGGAGACCACGGTCCACGTCTGTGTGGTCAAAGGTCGAAGGTCAGTTGGGTAAACCATTTTTAATTGAGTTAAAAAGCTGAAATCAGGGCTGAGCTAGTTTCTGACATATCAGTAAGTTATAGAAACTATAACCTCGACCATGACTCTGCAATATCAGTTAGTTATGACCCTGAGTCATGTGACCATGTGCTCATCAGTCTGTATGGTGACCCGGAGTCATGTGACCGTGTGCTGGTCAGTGTGTGTGGTGACCCTGAGTCATGTGACCATGTGCTCGTGAGTGTGTGTGGTGACCCTGAGTCATGTGACCATGTGCTCGTGAGTGTGTGTGGTGACCCGGAGTCATGTGACCATGTGCTCGTGAGTGTGTGTGGTGACCCGGAGTCATGTGACCATGTGCTTGTGGTGACCCTGAGTCATGTGACCATGTGCTTGTGGTGACCCGGAGTCATGTGACCATGTGCTCGTGAGTGTGTGTGGTGACCCGGAGTCATGTGACCATGTGCTTGTGTGTGTGGTGACCCTGAGTCATGTGACCATGTGCTTGTGTGTGTGGTGACCCTGAGTCATGTGACCATGTGCTTGTGGTGACCCGGAGTCATGTGACCATGTGCTTGTGGTGACCCGGAGTCATGTGACCATGTGCTCGTCAGTGTGTGTGGTGACCCGGAGTCATGTGACCATGTGCTTGTGGTGACCCGGAGTCATGTGACCATGTGCTGGGAGTCATGTGACCATGTGCTGGTCAGTGTGTGTGGTGACCCTGAGTCATGTGACCGTCAGTGTGTGTGGTGACCCTGAGTCATGTGACCATGTGCTTGTGTGTGTGGTGACCCGGAGTCATGTGACCATGTGCTGGACAGTGTGTGTGGTGACCCTGAGTCATGTGACCATGTGCTGGACAGTGTGTGTGGTGACCCTGAGTCATGTGACCATGTGCTGGACAGTGTGTGTGGTGACCCTGAGTCATGTGACCATGTGCTGGACAGTGTGTGTGGTGACCCTGAGTCATGTGACTATGTGCTGGTCAGTGTGTGTGGTGACCCTGAGTCATGTGACCATGTGCTTGTGTGTGTGTGTGCGTGACCTTTGCTGGTCTGAGCCTCCTCCAGCAGCTCCATGATGGCCTTCTCTGCCTCCTTCAGCCGGTCCTCGAAGGCCTTGTCGCTGACGGTGTCCTGCCCCGAGCCCAGGTTATCGATCAGGGTCTGCAGGTCATGAAGCTTCTGCCTCTGCTGGTTCACCTGGACACGCCAACAACACGGCCGTCATTTATAGGAACATAATTATCCCATGATTAGTTTTATGGGCCTCCGTGTTGCATGCTTTAATACTCGACCATGAGTCATATAACTACTTTGATCATTATTTCTGCATGGTTATAAAAGGATAAACGATAAATAACTTTGTCATTTTAATTTTAGGGTGACTATGTATCATCTGTCTGGGGACTAATATTTAATAATATTTACAGTGATGTGTATGTCTTTGTGCAGAGACGTGCGAACGATGCTGTATTCGGGAAAAATTAAATATGGAGCCGAAAATAATCAGAGAGAGAATTATTACCAATTTACTGCTTTATCCAGTAAATATACGACTTTAATCTTGTAAATTATTTTTTCCTGTATCTAATAAAAGGCCGCCCCCCCTCACCTTGTCTCTGACCAGGCTGTAGCAGGAGGGACACTGCTGGCAGCCCGGGGCCGAGCGGTTGTAGAAGTAGTTCTCCTCACACATGTCGCACCGAGCGCCCACGAAGCCGGGACGACACTCACAGCGCCCGTCATCCTCACACTGACCGGAGCGGGAGCCCTCAGGGTCACAGTCACAGGCTGGGGGGGGGCACGGGGAGGGGGGCAGGGAGGGGTTAGAACACACACACTCACACATAGAGAGAGACACTCAGAGACACACACTCACGTTTGCATCCTGACGAGCTGAAGCCGAAGAAGTTGACCTCACAGCGCCCGCAGTGCGCCCCGGTGACGCCCGGCTGGCACTCGCACTGCCCCGAGCTGATGTCACACTGCCCGTTGGTGGAGCCAATCGGGTTGCAGTTGCACCTGCGGAGGTGAGCGGGAGGGGGAGGGGCCAATTAAAACAAAGGAAACAAGCACAACGACCGGCGTGGTGACATCGTCACCGTGACGACGGCGAGGAGGCTCACCGCTCGCAGCCGCTGGCGCTCCGCAGGTTGAAGAAGCCTGGCTGGCAGGCGCCGCAGTCTCGCTCCGCCACGTTGGGGAGACACTCACACTGACCGGTGACCTGGGAGCAGCCCGTCTGTCCCCCCACCGTCCCAAACGGGGAGCAGGAGCAGGCTGAGGACAGGGACAAGAGGACATCAGGGTCAAGAGGACAAGAGGACATCAGGGACAAGGGGACAAGAGGACATCAGGGACAAGGGGACAAGAGGACATCAGGGACAAGGGGACAAGAGGACAAGGGGACAAGGGGACATCAGGGTCAAGGGGACAAGGGGACAAGAGGACATCAGGGACAAGAGGACATCAGGGACAAGAGGACATCAGGGACAAGGGGACAAGAGGACATCAGGGACAAGAGGACAAGGGGACAAGAGGACATCAGGGTCAAGGGGACAAGAGGACATCAGGGACAAGGGGACAAGAGGACAAGGGGACAAGAGGACATCAGGGTCAAGGGGACAAGAGGACAACAGGACATCAGGGTCAAGGGGACAAGAGGACAGGTCAGGGACAAGGGGACAAGAGGACATCAGGGACAAGAGGACATCAGCGACAAGGGGACAAGAGGACAGGGACATCAGGGTCAAGGGGACAAGAGGACATCAGGGACAAGGGGACAAGAGGACATCAAGGACAAGAGGACATCAGGGTCAAGGGGACAAGAGGACATCAGGGACAAGAGGACATCAGGGACAAGAGGACATCAGGGACAAGAGGACATCAGGGACAAGGGGACAAGAGGACATCAGGGTCAAGGGGACAAGAGGACATCAGGGACAAGGGGACAAGAGGACAAGGGGACAAGAGGACATCAGGGTCAAGGGGACAAGAGGACAACAGGACATCAGGGTCAAGGGGACAAGAGGACAAGAGGACATCAGGGACAAGGGGACAAGAGGACATCAGGGACAAGAGGACATCAGCGACAAGGGGACAAGAGGACAAGAGGACATCAGGGTCAAGGGGACAAGAGGACATCAGGGACAAGGGGACAAGAGGACATCAGGGACAAGAGGACATCAGAAGGGGACAAGAGGACATCAGGGACAAGGGGACAAGGGGGGGACAAGAGGACATCAGGGTCAAGGGGGGACAAGAGGACATCAGGGTCAAGGGGACAAGAGGACATCAGGGACAAGGGGACAAGAGGACATCAGGGACAAGAGGACATCAGGGTCAAGGGGACAAGAGGACATCAGGGTCAAGGGGACAAGAGGACATCAGGGACAAGGGGACAAGAGGACATCAGGGACAAGGGGACAAGAGGACAAGAGGACATCAGGGACAAGGGACATTAGGGAAAAGAGGACATCAGGGACAAGGGGACAAGAGGACATCAGGGTCAAGGGGACAAGAGGACATCAGGGTCAAGGGGACAAGGGGACAAGAGGACAAGAGGACATCAGGGACAAGGGGACATCAGGGACAAGGGACATTAGGGAAAAGAGGACAGGGACAAGAGGACATCAAGACATCAGGGACATCAGTCAGTACTCTAAAGTACTGACTGATGTCTTGTTGGACTGAAGCTCTTCCCTCTAACCTTACTAGAACCCGGGGAACCCGGGGAGGCCGTGGACGGGGAACCCCCTTACCTTTGCACTTGTCGGCGACGTTGCCGGCCAGGGCGTTGCCGTAGAAACCGTCCTTGCAGCGGTCGCAGAAGAAGCCGGCGGTGTTGGAGATGCACTTCAGGCATTCCCCCGTCTCGCGGTCACAGTTGCCGACGGCGTTCGGGTCGATGTTGTCGCTGCACTTACAGGATCGGCAGGATCGGACTGGACCCCCCCCACCCAGAGGGTCCCCGAAGAACCCGTCATCACACAGCTCACAGCGCTTACCTGGGGGGGAAGAGGGGAGGAGGAGTCGTTAGCCTTTATCTACATGAACAATGCCATGTAGGTGGAAACAGCTCGCAGCGCTCCCCTGCAGACAGGTGAGGGTTACCACGCTGTGTGTGTGTGTGTGCGTGCGTGTGTGTGTGTGCGTGTGTGTGTCTGTGTGTGTGTGTGTGTGTGTCTGTGTGTGTGTCTGTGTGTGTGTGTGCGTGTGTGTGTCTGTGTGTGTGTGTGTGTGTGTGTGTGTGTCTGTGTGTGTGTCTGTGGTGTGTGTGTCTGTGTGTGTGTGTGTGTGTGTGTCTGTGTGTGTGTGTGTGTGTGTGTGTGTGTGTGTGTGTGTGTGTGTGTGTGTGTGTGTGTGTGTGTGTGTGTGTGTGTGTGCGTCTGTGTGTGTGTGTGCGTGTCTGTGTGTCTGTGTGTGTGTGTGTGTGTGTCTGTGTGTGTGTGTGTGCGTCTGTGTGTGTGCGTGTGTGTGTGCGTCTGTGTGTGTGTGTGTGTGTGTGTGTGTGTGTGTGTGTGTGTGTGTGTGTGTGTGTGTGTGTGTGTGTGTGTGTGTGTGTGTGTCTGTGTGTGTGTGTGTGTGTGTCTGTGTGTGTGTGTGTGTGTGTCTGTGTGTGTGTGTGTGTGTGTGTGTACCTGTGGTTCCGGGGGGGCAGTTGGTGCAGACCACCTCTCTGGTCTTCGGCACCACGGCGCAGGTCGCCCCGGCCGGACAGGGGCAGGGCTGACAGTCGCCTGAGGAGCCGCTGGTGGCGTCGCCATAGAAACCGTCTTTACAGCGCTCACAGCTGAGGCCGGCCGTGTCGTCACGACAGTCGCACGCTCCTGCACACAAGAAGAGATCAGTCAGGAACCAGTCAGGAACCAGTAGAACCAGTCAGGAACCAGTACAACCAGTAGAACCAGTCAGGAACCAGTAGAACCAGCAGAACCAGTACCAGTGTCAGTAACCAGTAGAACCAGCAGAACCAGCAGATCCAGTAGAACCAGCAGAACCAGTACCTGTGTCAGTAACAAGTAGAACCAGTAGAACCAGCAGAACCAGTACCTGTGTCAGTAACAAGTAGAACCAGTAGAACCAGCAGAACCAGTACCTGTGTCAGTAACCAGTAGAACCAGCAGAACCAGCAGAACCAGTACCTGTGTCAGTAACCAGTAGAACCAGTCAGGAACAGTAGAGCCAGTAGAACCAGCAGAACCAGTAGAGCCAGTAGAACCAGCAGAACCAGCAGAACCAGTAGAACCAGCAGAACCAGCAGAACCAGTAGAGCCAGCAGAACCAGCAGAACCAGCAGAGCCAGTAGAACCAGCAGAACCAGTACCTGTGTCGGGGTTGCAGGCCTCGCTGTGCCCGTTGCAGTTGCAGGGCTCACAGGGGCTGAAGGCGCCGAGCTCCGGGCGGGCACGTCGATATCCCAGAGTGCACTGCTCACAGTGTTGCCCCTGGTAACCCTGAGGACAGGTGCAGCGCTCCACCCAGTGGGCCGGCACACCTGGAGCCCGCCTCGCCGTTACCAGGGAGACGTCGTCAAGGTAACCGGCACCTGGAGAGACGGAGTTATTAAATGATGCTGAAGGTGTGTTGACGTGTTGTTGTTGTGTGTTGTTCTTTAGGTTGTGTTGTTGTTGTCATTGTGTGATGTTGTTATCATTGTGTGATGTTGTTGTTGTCATTGTGTGATGTTATCATTGTGTTGTTGTTATCATTGTGTGATGTTGTTGTTGTCATTGTGTGATGTTGTTGTTATCATTGTGTGATGTTGTTGTTGTCATTGTGTGATGTTGTTGTTGTCATTGTGTGATGTTGTTGTTGTCGTTGTGTGATGTTGTTGTTGTCGTTGTGTGATGTTGTTGTTGTCGTTGTGTGATGTTGTTGTTATCATTGTGTGATGTTGTTGTTATCATTGTGTGATGTTGTTGTTATCATAGTGTGATGTTGTTGTTATCATTGTGTGATGTTGTGTGATGTTGTTCTCATTGTGTGATGTTGTTATCATTGTGTTGTTGTTATCATTGTGTGATGTTGTTGTTATCATTGTGTGATGTTGTTGTTCTCATTGTGTGATGATGTTGTTATCATTGTGTGATGTTGTTGTTATCATTGTGTGATGTTGTTGTTATCATTGTGTGATGTTGTTGTTATCATTGTGTGATGTTGTTGTTGTCGTTGTGTGATGTTGTTGTTGTCGTTGTGTGATGTTGTTGTTATCATTGTGTGATGTTGTTGTTATCATTGTGTGATGTTGTTGTTATCATTGTGTGATGTTGTTGTTATCATTGTGTGATGTTGTGTGATGTTGTTCTCATTGTGTGATGTTGTTATCATTGTGTTGTTGTTATCATTGTGTGATGTTGTTGTTATCATTGTGTGATGTTGTTGTTCTCATTGTGTGATGTGTTGTTATCATTGTGTGATGTTGTTGTTATCATTGTGTGATGTTGTTGTTATCATTGTGTGATGTTGTTGTTATCATTGTGTGATGTTGTTGTTGTCGTTGTGTGATGTTGTTGTTATCATTGTGTGATGTTGTTGTTATCATTGTGTGATGTTGTTGTTATCATTGTGTGATGTTGTTGTTATCATTGTGTGATGTTGTTGTTATCGTTGTGTGATGTTGTTATTATCGTTGTGTGTTGTTGTTATCGTTGTGTTGTTGTTATCGTTGTGTGTTGTTGTTATCGTTGTGTGTTGTTGTTATCGTTGTGTGTTGTTGTTATCGTTGTGATGTTGTTGTTATCGTTGTGATGTTGTTGTTATCGTTGTGTGTTGTTGTTATCGTTGTGATGTTGTTGTTATCGTTGTGATGTTGTTGTTATCGTTGTGATGTTGTTGTTATCGTTGTGATGTTGTTGTTATCGTTGTGTGTTGTTGTTATCGTTGTTGTTATCGTTGTGATGTTGTTGTTGTTGTGTTGCGTACTCTTCTCGCTGTAGGTGCCGCGTATCTTGATGGCGGTGAGGTTGTGGAGCAGCTTCTGGAAGTCGGGGTGGCTGATGGTCGGCCTCCAGGGGTAATCTGTGCTGTCATGGAGCCTAAACAACAACAACAACAACAACAAGAGAGACACCAGGTCACGATTCTGACAGGATGAGGACACCGGGACTTCAAACAGTTCAAAACACCGGCCTCACCGGAACACGTAGGTCTGCATGTGCTCGTTGGGGTAGGCGTTGCCCTGGGCGATGAGGGGCACCGCCACCCGGAGGCCGGCCCCCTCCAGCACCAGGTCCTCGGCCGACAGCCGGGTGTCCCGCCGGTCCACCCGGAAGCTCAGGCTCAGGTTCTGCCCGTAGCTCAGCATCTGGTTCCCCAGAAACTTCTCTGGAGCACAAAGAGAAGCACAGCTGGGTGTGAACACTGCAGGGGGGGCTGTTAACCCCGGGGGGGGCAGCACGGGGTTACTATGGGAACGGCTCCATCACAAGGAAACCACTGGACATACACACAACAATAATAATATTATATAATATACAATAATAAACACAGGATTAGACCCCAGGTTTAGACCTCAGGTTTAGACCCCAGGATTAGACCTCAGGATTAGACCTCAGGTTTAGACCCCAGGATTAGACCCCAGGATTAGACCTCAGGTTTAGACCCCAGGATTAGACCCCAGGATTAGACCTCAGGTTTAGACCCCAGGATTAGACCTCAGGATTAGACCTCAGGTTTAGACCCCAGGATTAGACCTCAGGATTAGACCTCAGGTTTAGACCTCAGGATTAGACCCCAGGATTAGACCTCAGGATTAGACCCCAGGATTAGACCTCAGGATTAGACCTCAGGATTAGACCCCAGGTTTAGACCCCAGGTTTAGACCTCAGGTTTAGACCTCAGGATTAGACCCCAGGTTTAGACCCCAGGTTTAGACCTCAGGTTTAGACCAGGATTAGACCCCAGGTTTAGACCTCAGGATTAGACCCCAGGTTTAGACCCCAGGTTTAGACCTCAGGTTTAGACCCCAGGTTTAGACCTCAGGTTTAGACCTCAGGTTTAGACCTCAGGATTAGACCCCAGGTTTAGACCTCAGGTTTAGACCCCAGGTTTAGACCTCAGGTTTAGACCCCAGGTTTAGACCTCAGGTTTAGACCTCAGGATTAGACCCCAGGTTTAGACCTCAGGTTTAGACCTCAGGATTAGACCCCAGGTTTAGACCCCAGGTTTAGACCTCAGGATTAGACCCCAGGATTAGACCCCAGGTTTAGACCCCAGGTTTAGACCCCAGGTTTAGACCCCAGGATTAGACCCCAGGTTTAGACCTCAGGATTAGACCCCAGGTTTAGACCCCAGGTTTAGACCTCAGGTTTAGACCCCAGGTTTAGACCTCAGGTTTAGACCTCAGGTTGGGATTAGACCCCAGGTTTAGACCTCAGGTTTAGACCCCAGGTTTAGACCCCAGGTTTAGACCCCAGGTTTAGACCTCGGTTTGCAGGATTAGACCCCAGGTTTAGACCTCCTCACGTCCGTAAACTTACACACACTTCATCGTCTCACTCTTTGTTGGTTTCTTTTCATAGTTTAGTTAATTCTTTACATTATTTAGTAAATGATGTACTGTGTCTGTGTGTGTGTGTGTGTGTGTGCGTGTACCTGTGTGTGTGTGTGTGTGTGTGTGTGTGTACCTGGTGTGTGTGTGTGTACCTGTGTGTGTGTGTACTGTGTGTGTGTACCTGTGTGTGTGTGTGTACCTGTGTGTACCTGAGTGTGTGTGTGTGTGTGTGTGTGCCTGTGTGTGTGTGTGTACCTGTGTGTGTGTGTGTGTACGTGTGTGTGTGTATGTGTGTGTGTGTGTGTGTGTGTGTGTGTACCTGTGTGTGTGTGTGTGTGTGTGTGTGTGTGTGTGTGTGTGTGTGTGTGTGTACCTGTGTGTGTGTGTGTGTGTGTGTGTGTGTGTGTGTGTGTGTGTACCTGGGGCTACGAAGTACATGGGGAAGTAGTCGTCTGAGATGAGGGACACTTCCTGTCCGCTGGAAGACCGCTGGACGGAGACACTGGACCCATCACGCTGCTGACCGGTCCACTGCTCGTCATCTGACACACACACACACACACACACCAGACACACACACACAGACACACAGACACATTACAGCCTTGACACACACACGGCCGTGGTTGCGTAATGGGCGGGGCTTTAGAGGGATGGGGCATTAGGGGCGGGCGTTAGAGGGCGGGGTGTTAGAGGACGGGCGTTAGGGACGGGGGTTAGGGGCGGGCGTTAGGGGCGGGGTGTTAGAGGGCGGGGGAGTTAGGGCGGGCGTTAGAGGGCGGGCGTTAGAGGGGGGGGATTTAGAGGGATGGGGGCGTTAGAGGGGCGGGCTTTAGAGGGCAGGGCTTTAGAGAGATGGGGCGTTAGGGCGGGGCTTTAGAGCGATGGGGCGTTAGAGGGGCGGGGCTTTAGAGGGCAGGGCTTTAGAGCGGGCGTGAGGGCGGAGGGGCGGGGCTACCTCTGGAGAAGGAGGAGCTGACGGTGTGGACGCTGAAGCCCTCGGCGCTGTCGCACACAGACGAGTGCTGGAAGCAGAAGCAGGGGGTGCAGCCCTGAGGGTTGGTGGGGTCCAGGTTGAAGAAACCCAGTTTACACCTGCAGGGCATTTAGATACAGATATAGATATATAGAGATAGATATATAGATATAGATATATAGAGATAGATATATAGACATAGATATAGATATATAGAGATAGATATATAGACATAGATATATAGAGATAGATATATAGAGATAGATATATAGACATAGATATATAGAGATAGATATATAGAGATAGATATATAGACATAGATATAGATATATAGACATAGATATATAGATATAGATATATAGAGATAGATATATAGAGATATATATATAGACATAGATATATAGAGATAGATATATAGAGATAGATATATAGACATAGATATATAGAGATAGATATATAGACATAGATATATAGACATAGATATATAGATATAGATATATAGAGATAGATATATAAAGATAGATATATAGACATAGATATATAGAGATAGATATATAGAGATAGATATATAGACATAGATATATAAAGATAGATATATAGACATAGATATATAGACATAGATATATAGACATAGATATATAGAGATAGATATATAAAGATAGATATATAGACATAGATATATAGAGATAGATATATAGAGATAGATATATAGACATAGATATATAGACATAGATATAGATATATAGACATAGATATATAGATATAGATATATAGAGATAGATATATAGAGATATATATATAGACATAGATATATAGAGATAGATATATAGAGATAGATATATAGACATAGATATATAGAGATAGATATATAGACATAGATATATAGACATAGATATATAGATATAGATATATATAGATAGATATATAAAGATAGATA
>JACSYO010001465.1:5000-7500 GCA_016806645.1 Ophiodon elongatus
TGCTTGTTTTTAATCTTTTAATTTAAAGCTGAAAACAGAAAAGAAAACACATTCATCAGGCGACACGAACATAAACATGTTTAAATAATAATATAATAATAAACATCGATGTTTACGCGTTACATGTGAACAAAAAAAACAGGAAGTCAATTTTTATTTATGTCTAATCTGGTGGATTTTCATCATTTTAACACTAAAAGGGAAAAATTCACAATATGTATTTATATATATATGACACATATATATACTATATATACATATATATAGTATAGTATATTTTTACTCTAGATGTGTGATACACGTATATATATAAATATATATATATATATATATATATTTATATATATATAGTATATTTGTTCTCTAGACGTGCGATACATGTATATATATATATATATATATATATATATATATATATATATATATATATATATATGTATACATACATAGTGCTTCAGAGGAGGTTATGAATCATTCGTCTTCTTCGAACTCAAAACCTTTTTGTTTTTCTTCTTTAACATGAATTTGAAGCGACCGCTTCCATAATCTGGTGACGTGTAATCTAATCTGGTGACATGTAATCTAAACTGTACTCACTCACACGTTTGTCAGACGTAAAAAGACGTGAAACCTTTTGGCTGTGGGATCGTTTGTTTGGCCTCAGAGTTTTGGATCCGGTTCCCACGGTAACTGATGTTTGAAAGCTCTGAACGTGTTTGTTTTGGTGAATTTGTTAAATCCTCGATGGAATAATCTCTAAAATCAGACTGGAAAGTGGAAAGACTGACAGCTGAGGTCAAGGCGGGGCTGTGTGTGTGTGTGTGTGTGTGTGTGTGTGTGTGTGTGTGTTATTAGCATTAAGTAGAGGCAGCTGTTCGTCGGTCACTCAGCTTCCTGCGTAGCAGTTTTTTAAAAAGCTAAATTATTGGTTGAGCTCGAAACACATTTGAGTGATGACTTCGGGTGATTTGAAGCCACGCCCCTTTTGTAAATGCTCCAATCACAGATGAGCAGGAGCAACGATGGACAACTTTCTCAAATTGAGTAATTATTATTAGAACAGAATAATTCCCACTTTGACTTTTATTATTTTTCTGCACTAGCTGTATTACGGCCACAAAGGGGAGAAATATAAGATTTGAAGAATGAAGTTGAAATATTTCGATTTTTTTTAAAAGTCCTAATATTATGAGATAAAAGTCAGAATATTTCTAGAAAAAAAATTGTAATGTTATGAGAATAAAGACTTAAATTAATAATAAAAAACTATGAATATTTCTAGAAAAAGTCGTAATCTAATAAGAATAAAGTCAGAATAAATCTAGAAAAACGTCTTATTATTACGAAAATAAAATTGTAATTTAATGAGAATAAAGTCCTAATTTTATGAGAATAAAGCAGAATGTTTCAGGAAACAAAAGTTGTAATATTACGAGAAAAAACTTTTTGATACTGTCGTAGTGAACAGATTAAAGGAGCCTGTTTTACAAATAAGCTTCATCAGCAGCATGAATTAAATCAGTTTCATGATGTTTGAGTCAATATTTGGACATTTCTTCACGTAGTTTGGTAAAACATTTTGTTTTTTTCTATTTGTTTTTTTTCCATCAAATTATTTCAGAATTCTAATTAAAGGTTTTATGTTTTTCATAATTTTTTTGTCATTTCATCAGAAGCTGTTTAAAAGTAAAAATAAAGTGATCAGAAACAAAGAGTCGAACAATAAGACAGACAGAATCAGGTAAGAATCAAAACTGGATCTCAGCTTTATTTCCTAAAGAACAACGTCTTTTTTGGTTTTTGATCTCATTTCCTCGTTCGTTTAAAAAAAACAAAAAACAACAACAACAAACCAAAAAGGAAAAGGTGGGGAAAGGAGTCAGAGAAATCATGCAAACAAGATCGAGTCAAAATGAATTCATAAGAGTCTTTTTTCTGTTCGGCTGATTATCATCATCAGAAGGTTCAGAGCCGATCCCGGAGACTTGATTTCATCATTTAAACCAACAAGTTCACTTCTTCTTCTTGAGTCAGGGATCGCCTACGTTACCCCGAATGCCTCTGAACACGTGGACCTTCAACATCACAATCAATGGGAACAATCTGAGATCATTTTCTAAACAAATCACCAGCTGATAATTCAGTTAGTGTTTTTGATAAATGTCCGTTTGTCTCTCGTTGTCCCTTGAAGTCGTTCCTCTGGACCCTGATGTGCTCAGAGCTCTGCTTCATATCCACATTTGTGTTCTTAGTTTCATTTATTTCACCTCGGTCCGTCGTATAAAAATCCCATAGTTTGTGTTTTTATATATATTTATACACAGCATTGGATTAAATCTGCATTCTGGATGAAGAGAGGTCTCACTCGGGTACAAAACTGTTTCCACGTTTAGTGACACAAACACGTCTGTAAGAGTTAAGAGTTAGAACGAGTTGGTTAGAGCTAAACCGCCTGAAACATAGAAATATGTTTCATTATTTACTGATGGGGGGGGGGGGG
>JACSYO010001465.1:12500-25000 GCA_016806645.1 Ophiodon elongatus
CTATATGTTTTTTTTACAGTCATTTAAATGTAAAATGTGTTTTTAAATCCATCAATTAGGGATCATGTTGTAGATTTCATCATCTGCCTCAATTACAAACGTGTTATCTTTGTAATATATTTGCATATTTTAAAGTTGGATTATATACAAAAGCTTTGTCCTCGCGTGAATCCACTGATCCATGTTCTAAATACTGTTATGATCCTACGAAGCCCAACTGGCAATAAACATTAATCTACTTTTCATCTCACGGATACAAACGTGAATTCCATCAAACAAAAACAATATATCTAATATATATATATATATATATATATATATATATATATATATATATATATTACATTAGCCCGTCAGCAAGCTAACCGTGAGTTGGTGAAGCAATAGAAGCAAGACTGTATTTTTAATAACCATTTTGAAAGCAGTTTTCTTCACAAACTTGTCGTTTCTTTTTCCATTAAACTCCGCTTGAGAGAAACAGATCTTCCCGTTATACGACTGCTTGATGGTGAACGTTCAAACAATAAATAAATAAATACCATTTAAGAGTGCGTGAGGTGTCCTACTGACTCGTAAACAGCAGTATTCATGGAGGAGAGACTTTCAGTAGATGGATCCACCATTGCTCCTGCTTGTGGATCTTCTCCCCTCTGAGGGACTGAACCCTGAACCCTGAACCCTGAACCCTGAACCCTGAACCCTGAGCCCTGGAGGTGGACTTTCTGCTGTAATTCCTCTATAAATGTACAAAACCGCAACAGCCACCGACTTCAAAGCCCCTCTGAAGCTGCTCTGTCACAGCGACTCATCCAGCAGGACGGACACGAGGACCTCCTCATGCAGAACAAAGAACCAGGCGGGAACCAGCCGGGGTCTGTTACCGGACGCCGCCGCCTCCTCCTCCTCCTCCTCCTCCTCCTCCTCCTCCTCCTCCTCCTCCTCCCTTT
The DNA here is from genome assembly GCA_016806645.1 of Ophiodon elongatus. Lineage (NCBI taxonomy): Eukaryota > Metazoa > Chordata > Actinopteri > Perciformes > Hexagrammidae > Ophiodon > Ophiodon elongatus. The sequence continues at coordinate 13,448 of JACSYO010001465.1, forward strand.
GATCCTTTTCCCCTCAAAGGTTCGGTGGAGCTTCGGCTCACCGAGGGAAGTAAACCAGTAGAGGTGGTGTTCAGTCACAGACTAAATTTACAGTTCGAGCATCTGGTTTAGACAAAAACACTAAAAACTAAAAAGTGTTTTTGGGATTAACTGGACTTTTTCTACTGGGTGAATGTTTCTGATACCAACAAATCAGTTGATTCCCGTTGAGACTCCAACACCCAACTCTGTAGTGAGCGGCAGCAACCTGTCTTAAAGCTGCATTCTCTCTCCTGACCACCAGGGGGCGACTCCTCTGGTTGTATAGAAGTCAAAGCTTCATGTTTAAAGCTGCATTCTCTCTGACCACCAGGGGCGACTCCTCTGGTTGTATAGAAGTCTATAGAAAATGACTCTACTTCTCTCTTGATTTATTCCCTCAGTAAACATTGTAAACATGAGTTTATGTCTCAATCTCTAGTTTCAAGTCTAGTCTAGTTTAGTAAATTATGGTCCATTTAGAGTCAAACAGACCATAAAGCAGGGGATGCTTTAGGGCGTGCGAGAGAGAGAACCAGTGTGAATCAGCGGCTTGTTTTACGGTTTAGTATTCACACCGATACCGAGGGATTTGTTAGACCGATTACAAGAACATTTTTACCGGACAAAAATGAGATAATAAGTCTCTTTCCTGCAGCTATAAAAGTCCTTTGATCCTGATGTCGCTCTCCACGTTATCAGAGCTCCATGAAATCCGTGAAGCTGTGACTCAACAGAAGAACAGAGCAGCAGTCTCCACAGTCCAGCGGGTATCGGCGCTGAAAAGCTGCCGACCCCACAGAATGCCGACCTCCGTCTCCTCCGCGGGGGAGGGAGGGGGCGGAGGGAGTGGAGGGGGGGAGGGGGGGGATAAAGTTGAGCGTTCTCTTCCTGACAAAGTGACAGTGGCAGCTTTAATCTATTCGCCGCACCGTCCGAGAGGAGATAACTCCCCGAGGCCATCGACCCGCTAAAGATTTCTGACGCCCCGTCCATGATTGTCTTTGTCCCGCTCCGCCTCCACCGAGACTCTGAAGTGCTGATGGAAAGGTTCGGGGGGGAGGAGGGGGGAGGGGGGGTCCTCCGATTGCTTATTAAGAACGCTGATTTGCTTTAAGCGGATTCCTCGACCGGCACACGTTGTGTCACTTTTTACACCGTGATCTCTTGTTCCTGCCTCTCGCTCCGCATCGATGATGACTCGCGGTCCTTTGATTGCTCATTAAGGACGTTAATTTGTCTTTCCCCCCGACATGTGTCCTTTTGGGTTTCCACGCGACTCAAATCCCTGATTTGGCTTTCTTCACTTTCTTTGGCTCTTGCTGACTGCGGTGCATCTCGTCCCTCTCATTATATATTATATATATATTATATATTCTGTATTTACACCGGTTCACTGACGCTCGCGACTCACTGATTTACAACAAGGAGACTTTCCTCGATAGCCGACATCTCAAGGTCAGGCGGCGTAGGTCAGAGGTCACGGCAGCCATGACAGCGGGTGCGACAACATATTCACGCGACCACAGAGGGATCATGAATAATGGGAAAGGGGCATAGCAGGTTTTCTTTTTCTTTTACATTTCGACCCTCACTCTCACCTCATTCGCGTTGCAGAAACAAAATGTTCAGAAGAAATGGAACTACATTAAAATGCAAACATTAAAGTAAGATCTTTAGAAAAGATGGAAGAATAAGTTTGTGTTCATCCTCGACCGTCATGGGGTTGTTTAGGAGTCGGTTCATCAACATGAAGCCACGACACCAACAAGAATAATAAATTAAAGCTGCAAGCAGCGATGAACGGGTCCGAGCCCCTCTGCGTGTGTCGGGGGCCCGCCAGTTCGACCGCCAGTCAGACGTCTTTTTACCGCGTGGACTGCGCGACGTAGGAAATTACGCTTTGCAAATACTTCACCAGTTCCTTTATCCACTGTGTGATGCTAGACTACATGCTCAACAACATGCATCATGTTTCTCTATGTGAAGTGTAGACCACGTCATGTAAACGTCATGTAAATCTGATGTTGTTTGTCACGTAACGCTGATTTCCTTCCACCAGTAGGTGGCGCTTTGACTTCGAGTGAAAATAGGCTTGTCGATATCCTCAGGCCCTTACTTTTATCAAGCATGACAAGTTTGGGGCAGATTCGATGAAGTCCAGTGGAGTTACAAGAGCTTGTTTAATGAGGATTCAGGTAAAATGGCCGCCACGCCACGGTCCCACCGTTGCGTGAAACGTAAAGCTTTTGATAAATTTTATTCACAAAGGTCTTTAGATCATAGTAACCAAATTTGAAGTGGATCTGACGAACTCCCTAGGAGGAGATCGTTAAGTAAAGTGCATAGAAAAGGGGCAAAAAGTAATGAAATAATCACACAAAAATACAAATGGCCGACTTCCGGTACGGTTTAGAGTATGGTGCCAAGCTACTTTTTTTTAAGTCTCCATGTGATACATGTGCCACCAAATGTCATATATTTATGGGTAAGGTAGCGCTGGGGCTGCATAGAAAATGTGTAGGGGGCGCTATTCAGGCGATTTTTTACGTCTAAGCCAAAAACCCACATAAGTTATTTATTTCCATCACCTATGACACGTGTAAAGTTGCATGAGTTTCCAACTTTCTCTAACATAGCGAACCACACAAAATGGGAGTGAAATGAGCACAACACCACGTCAAGGTCGTTGAGAAAAAACTGACAATTTTGATAACTTTTCATCACAAAGGTCTAAAGAGCATCCTGACCAAATTTGAAGTCAATCGCATAAGTTTTGTAGGAGGAGTTCGCAAAAGTACAAAGGCTAAAAATGGCGATAAGTGACAAAAAAGCCCAAATTGGCCGAATTACTGTAACGCCCCCTAGGGTCCAAATGGCATAGAAATGCCGGGGTATGTTACAGAATGCAATGTGCATATATGCTGCAAATCCTATGACACTAGGCCCAATGGTTTTGAAGTTATAAGTATTAATGTACAAGCCACGTTTTTGATAACTTTCAATGATATAGCTCCAATAATGATCTACAGTAAATTTGGTATGAATTGGACCCAGCTTGTAGGAGGAGTTTACAAGAATGTGTTTTTCACAAAATTCAAAATAGCAGAAAATTTAAGAAGGCGGAGTTTAGGGGTCTGAGAGGCTTTTTTGTAGAACACGTGGAGATGGACATGTGTGTCAAATTTCAAGTCAATCGGACATACTGGCTGAGGGGCGTCGCCTGTCCAACTTCTAGGGGGCGCTAGAGAGCCATTTTTAAATACACAAATATGACACCTATATCAGATGTCTATTTTCTCCAAGAATGACAGGCGTGCTAAATTTGGTGAGTTTTCGAGTATGGCAAGTACCCCAAATATGCACCCAATTGCGTCCTTAGAATTTCAATAGGCTCCTCCCGGACCGATGTTGTCGGTGCTCGGACCCTAATAACTGAAGAGTAGGAAACTGGATGTAAATGTGAGTTAGGTTCATGTATTAATGTGGGGAAGGTCACATATTAATATGGGGAAGGTCCTAATGTGTGTTTGTGTGTCCTAATGTGTGTTTGTGTGTCTTAATCTGTGTCCGCATGAAGAAATTCTTAAATGAACATTTTGAGGTCACACTGGCTCTTCTTTGTAATTTTTTTTAATTAATCTGAATGGGAAGGTTTGTTTTGGGGATTCATGACCTGGACAAGATAAATGAGTCTTAACACATTTTAATGAGCACAACAGAACAACCAGATTAATCAAAGAGGTGGATGACAGTTCTATTTCTGTATTAAATAATTCCATATTTTAGCTTCTTTCCATACATTGTAATATTGATTTTCAAATTGACATGTTTGGGAAGATAAAGCTCATTTATAAAGCTTTATAAATACTGTGTTCGCTCTGACTCGTCTGGTGCCTGGCTGCTTCGTGAACAATGAACACTGATGCTTATTGATAATTATGAGTATTTCAGGGTCAGCAATTGCCATTCACATTAAAAGAAATCCATGCCGCCTTGACCCTCTGAGTTGATCAATGGATCACTGAGCTTTTTATGTTAATGTGGGAGTCGAACTGCATTATTGTTAACAAAGCTTTCAGCCCCGCCCGACCCACGGGGAATGATTGATTTCATTTATTTAGTAAATAATAGAAGATGTAGATTTAGGAATAAACTAAGGTTGAAATGATGTCCCATAATCATGTGGAGGTCAAATATTGCATTTATAAATGTTGTTATTTTGGTGTAAAAATGAAGAAAAGAAAATAGGTCAGAATGTTTATCTTGAGTTGTAGAACGCCGAATTGAGGAAAGAACCAAAAGAGCCAAAAGGTGGGGGAGGTGAAGTAGAAACATCAGACGCTGCCTCCAGACCACCAGAGAAGAAGAGGACGACAAAACGTGACCCAGACGACGCCTTCTAGAAGTTAAACTAGCAGTCACCAGCATCTCAGAGGTAAAACCAGCTGGAGGGCACCTGTATTCTGACCTTCATGGGAAGAGAGAAGCCAAAGCTTCATGAGTTAAAGCTGCATTCTCTCTCCTGACCACCAGGGGGCGACTCCTCTGGTTGTATAGAAGTCAAAGCTTCATGTATTAAAGCTGCATTCTCTCTCCTGACCACCAGGGGGCGACTCCTCTGGTTGTATAGAAGTCAAAGCTTCATGTGTTAAAGCTGCATTCTCTCTCCTGACCACCAGGGGGCGACTCCTCTGGTTGTATAGAAGTCTATAGAAAATGACTCTACTTCTCTTGATTTATTCCCTCAGTAAACATTGTAAACATGAGTTTATGTCTCAATCTCTAGTTTCAAGTCTTCTTCAATACAGCATGATGTTCATTTAGTAAATTATGGTCCATTTAGAGTCAAACAGACCATAAAGCAGGGGATGCTTTAGGGCGGGGCTACAGGGTGATTGACAGGTCGACACCAGAAATGTATACCGGGTCTCTATGCGTCACTCCTCAAATATGGTCACTTCCTGAAAAAACAACATGGCGACGGCCATAATCCATGATGGCGACGGCCAAATCGCCGAACTCAAGGCTTCATAACGTCACCATGACAACATCCACTCATATACAGTCTGTGATTGGAATCAGCTCCGGAAATAAAACGATTGGATTATAAGAAGTATAAAACGTGGAACCTGTGTCCCGAAAAAATTGAAAACATCCCACGAGATTGTGAAAGAAACAACTCGCATCAAAATCGGCAAATTTGGAGAAATTAACCTTAAATGTGTACATTTCTAAAAGCGTGAGGTGCTGACCCCAACGTAGAGCAGTCAGCTCCACAGCGCAGTTCAAGGTGAGGCTGCGTCCAGCGTCTTCACATCGATTACATCAAACAACAGGATTCTGTGTTCAGACAAAGGGACGTCCAGCAGCGAGGTGTCAGGAGGCAGTAATGAGGGTGTCAGGAGGCGTTAGCCGGGCGGGACATCTAAGTGAAACTGGTCAGCCCAGGCTGGGGGGGGGTGGTGGGGGTGGGGGTGTGGGGTGGTGGTGTGGGGGTGTGGGGGTGGGAGGGTACTCACTGGTACTTACTTGAACGGCTTCTCCCCGGTGTGCGTGCGGATGTGGTTGTTGAGCGTCGTGGCGCCGGCGAACGCCCGGCCGCAGTAGCCACATTTGAACGGTCGGTCGCTGGAGTGAGTCACCACGTGGTTCCTCAGGTCCGACGGCTGGGAGAAGGACTGGGAGCAGTGGCCACACTGGTACGGCCTGGAGGGGGGGGGGGGAGAGGGGTGAGAACATGAGGGAGGGTTAACTCCCAGGGCTCGGGTCGGGGTCGAGGGTGTCGGAGACACATGAAATGTTGCTCTATACGTATATAATAATAATATATATATATGTATATATATATATTATATACACATATACAAAACACATACGGGGGACACAAACACACATTAAGACACACACACACACATTAGGACACACAAACACACTTTAAGACACACAAACACACACTAGGACACACACACACACATTAGGACACACAAACACACACTAGGACACACAAACACACACTAGGACACACAAACACACACTAGGACACACAAACACACACTAGGACACACAAACACCCCTTCTTGGACACATTGTGGAGACCCAGAACAAACCAGACAGTGGACACCAAGTCTTGACATCTTATACTTAAAGTACACGTTAAACAGGGAAAAATACTCTGTTGCAAGTAAAAGTACAGCAGTAAAATTAGAGGTTTTCTAAAATACTTCCTTTTAGTAGCTCTACATAAAGTACACAAGTATTATTATCAACGTGAACTTAAATGATACTCTGCGTTCATCACTTTAATGTTGCAGCTGGTGTTTATGTTGATTATATGTTTTATTACTGAATCAAGTACAATATTGGCTTCCAAAGTGAGTTTAAGTACTCAAAAGTACTGTAAATACAGTACATGAGTTACTATACACACACACTCAAAAACAAAGAACAACATAAACATGCAGAATGTAAACAAACACACACAAACACAGCTAATTACACAAATATACAAAACACATACGGGGGACACAAACACACATTAAGATACACAAACACACATTAAGATACACAAACACACATTAAGACACAGACACACATTAGGACACACAAATACACACTAGGACATACAAACACACATTAAGACACACAAATACACACTAGGACACACAAACACACACTAGGACATACAAACACACACACATGGATGGAGAGGGAGGAGGCAGGTGGGGGTCGGACACTGCTCCGGTTACCATGGCAGCATGACCCTCATCAACAATGCAGGCAGAGATCACGACTGGACCATTTATCACTGTGTGTGTGTGTGTGTGTGTGTGTGTGTGTGTGTGTGTGTGTGTGTGTGTGTGTGTATGTAGCTCACAGTGGGAGTCACACACACACACACACACACACACACACACACACACACACACACACAGGAACAAACAATAGCAGTGTGTCTGCTAATAGAGTGTCCAGCTTCCAAACAGCAGCAGATCTAATCTTACACCGTTTCTATTTATTGAGCTGAACCCACACACACACACACGCACGCACACACACACACACACACACACACACACACACTGAACACTATCTACTAGTGATGTGGTTTTAACTTACCGTGTTAAAACACAGTCTCTGCTCATATCTCTGCCCCCCCCCATGTTTTCCATTATCCCCCCTCCCCCCTCCCCCCGCCCCCACCTTCATTCTGTTTACAGATACAAACAAATGTGTCTTTACTTTCCAATAAAAGCATCTCCACAGAGGCAGCAGAACACTCCTTTAGCTCTTCTCTGCTGTGGTTGGCTGGACTAGCTGTGACATCACAGCTTTATGGTGTTTGGTTACTTACTCAACAGAGAAGTTTAAGATCATTTTATGGGTTGCTAATTGTTTATTAGGCAAAAAAGGAAAGTTGTAACATTTGTATATACAGTATGTATATACTGTATATAGCGTTCCGCTCGTCACGTTTACACTCCTCACGTTTACAACATTCACGTTACACTTTTCAAATTTACACTCGTCAAGTTTACACTCGTCACGTTACACTATTCACGTTTACACTCATCACGTTTACACTCGTCACGTTTACACTCCTCACGTTTACACTATTCACGTTTACACTCATCACGTTTACACTCCTCACGTTTACACTCCTCACGTTTACACTCGTCACGTTTACACTATTCACGTTTCACTCTTCACGGTTACACTATTCACGTTTACACTCTTCACATTTCACTCTTCACGTTTACACTCGTCACGTTACACTATTCAAGTTTACACTCGTGAAGTTTACACTCGTCACGTTTACACTCGTCACGTTTACACTATTCACGTTTACACTCGTCACGTTTACACTCCACATGTTTACACTCGTCACGTTTACACTCGTCACGTTTACACTCGTCACGTTACACTATTCACGTTACACTATTCAAATTTACACTCGTCAAGTTTACACTCGTCAAGTTTACACTCGTCACGTTTACACTCGTCACGTTTACACTCGTCACGTTTACACTCGTCATGTTTACACTCCACATGTTTACACTCGTCACGTTTACACTCCACATGTTTACACTCGTCACGTTTACACTCGTCACGTTACACTATTCACGTTACACTATTCACGTTACACTATTCAAATTTACACTCGTCAAGTTTACACTCGTCAAGTTTACACTATTCATGTTTACACTCGTCACGTTTACACTCTTCAAGTTTACACTATTCAAGTTTACACTCGTCACGTTTACACTCCACATGTTTACACTCGTCACGTTTACACTCGTCACGTTACACTATTCACGTTACACTATTCAAATTTACACTCGTCAAGTTTACACTCGTCAAGTTTACACTCGTCAAGTTTACACTATTCATGTTTACACTCGTCACGTTTACACTCTTCAAGTTTACACTATTCAAGTTTACACTCGTCACGTTTACACTCCACATGTTTACACTCGTCACGTTTACACTCGTCACGTTACACTATTCACGTTACACTATTCAAATTTACACTCGTCAAGTTTACACTCGTCAAGTTTACACTCGTCAAGTTTACACTATTCATGTTTACACTCGTCACGTTTACACTCTTCAAGTTTACACTATTCAAGTTTACACTCGTCACGTTTACACTCCACATGTTTACACTCGTCACGTTTGCACTCGTCACGTTACACTATTCAAATTTACACTCGTCAAGTTTACACTCGTCAAGTTTACACTATTCACGTTACACTATTCAAATTTACACTCGTCAAGTTTACACTATTCATGTTTACACTCGTCACGTTTACACTCTTCAAGTTTACACTATTCAAGATTACACTCGTCACGTTTACACTTGTCACATTTACACTATTCACGTTTACACTCTTCACGTTTACACTCTTCACATTTACACTCTTCACGTTTCACTCTTCACGTTTACACTCTTCACGTTTCACTCTTCACGTTTCACTCTTCACGTTTCACTCTTCACGTTTACACTCTTCACGTTTCACTCTTCACGTTTACACTCGTCACGTTTACACTCGTCACGTTTACACTCCACACGTTTACACTCCTCACGTTTACACTCCACACATTTACACTCGTCACGTTTACACTCGTCACGTTTACACTCCACATGTTTACACTCCTCACGTTTACACTCCACACATTTACACTCATCACGTTTACACTCCACACGTTTACACTCGTCACGTTACACTATTCACGTTACACTATTCACGTTACACTATTCACGTTTACACTAGTCACGTTTACACTCGTCACGTTTACACTCGTCAAGTTTACACTATTCACGTTACACTATTCACGTTACACTATTCACGTTTACACTCGTCACGTTTACACTCTTCACGTTTACACTCTTCACGTTTACACTCTTCACGTTTACACTCCACATGTTTACACTCGTCACGTTTACACTCCTCATGTTTACACTCGTCACGTTTACACTCCACATGTTTACACTCGTCACGTTTACACTCGTCACGTTACACTATTCACGTTACACTATTCAAATTTACACTCGTCAAGTTTACACTCGTCAAGTTTACACTATCCACCTTCATTCTGTTTACAGATACAAACAAATGTGTCTTTACTTTCCAATAAAAGCATCTCCACAGAGGCAGCAGAACACTCCTTTAGCTCTTCTCTGCTGTGGTTGGCTGGACTAGCTGTGACATCACAGCTTTATGGTGTTTGGTTCTTACTCAACAGAGAAGTTTAAGATCATTTTATGGGTTGCTAATTGTTTATTAGGCAAAAAAGGAAAGTTTTAACATTTGTATATACAGTATATATATACTGTATATAGCGTTCCGCTCGTCACGTTTACACTCCTCACGTTTACAACATTCACGTTACACTTTTCAAATTTACACTCGTCAAGTTTACACTCGTCACGTTACACTATTCACGTTTACACTCATCACGTTTACACTCCTCACGTTTACACTCCTCACGTTTACACTATTCACGTTTCACTCTTCACGTTTACACTATTCACGTTACACTCTTCACTTTACACTCTTCACATTTCACTCTTCATGTTTACACTCGTCACGTTACACTATTCAAGTTTACACTCGTCACGTTTACACTCGTCACGTTTACACTATTCACGTTTACACTCGTCACGTTTACACTCGTCACGTTTACACTCGTCACCAAAAAAGTTTACTCCAGTTACCGTCACGACAGTTACACTTCATGTTAATTCACGTTACACTATTCAAATTTACACTCGTCAAGTTTACACTCGTCAAGTTTACACTCGTCACGTTTACACTCGTCACGTTTACACTCGTCACGTTTACACTCGTCATGTTTACACTCCACATGTTTACACTCGTCACGTTTACACTCCACAGTTTACACTCGTCACGTTTACACTCGTCACGTTACACTATTCACGTTACACTATTCACGTTACACTATTCAAATTTACACTCGTCAAGTTTACACTCGTCAAGTTTACACTATTCATGTTACACTCGTCACGTTTACACTCTTCAAGTTTACACTATTCAAGTTTACACTCGTCACGTTTACACTCCACATGTTTACACTCGTCACGTTTACACTCGTCACGTTACACTATTCACGTTACACTATTCAAATTTACACTCGTCAAGTTTACACTCGTCAAGTTTACACTATTCACGTTACACTATTCAAATTTACACTCGTCAAGTTTACACTATTCATGTTTACACTCGTCACGTTTACACTCTTCAAGTTTACACTATTCAAGATTACACTCGTCACGTTTACACTTGTCACATTTACACTATTCACGTTTACACTCTTCACGTTTACACTCTTCACATTTACACTCTTCACGTTTACACTCTTCACGTTTACACTCTTCACGTTTCACTCTTCACGTTTACACTCTTCACGTTTACACTCTTCACGTTTCACTCTTCACGTTTCACTCTTCACGTTTACACTCTCACGTTTCACTCTCACGTTTACACTCGTCACGTTTACACTCCACATGTTTACACTCCTCACGTTTACACTCCACACATTTACACTCGTCACGTTTACACTCGTCACGTTTACACTCCACATGTTTACACTCGTCACGTTTACACTCCACACATTTACACTCGCACGACACTCCACATGTTTACACTCGTCACGTTTACACTCCCTGTTTACACTCTTCACACCCCATTTTACACTCATTTACACTCCACATGTTTACACTCGTCACGTTTACACTCGTCACGTTACACTATTCACGTTACACTATTCAAATTTACACTCGTCAAGTTTACACTCGTCAAGTTTACACTATTCACGTTACTCTATTCAAATTTACACTCGTCAAGTTTACACTCGTCATGTTTACACTCGTCACGTTTACACTCGTCACGTTTACACTCATCGCGTTCCACTCAGTTTTATATTCAACTGGGCCTAGTGCCATGTATAAACATACCTTGTTATTGTGCATTCAATACTAAGCTATTCAAATAATACACTGGTTCTTATATT
>JACSYO010001465.1:30000-42500 GCA_016806645.1 Ophiodon elongatus
CCTCAATATGAACGTCCTCTGGTATGCAGATGCAGCACATATAGGTTTTCATACAGCGGCCACACGACGGATAAAAATAGACTTTGAAGGAATTTCTACGAGCCGTCCATCACAGTGATGGATGGTTATCAGTTCCTCCTGCAGCGACACACACACACACACACACACACACACACACACACACACACACACACACACACACACATCTGTGTTAGTGTTGAATGCAAATATGTCCTCACTGCCGGGTGATAAATCTCCTAAATGTCAACAGTCTTCTTTTAACGTTTACATGTTGTTATTGTGAGTTCCTCACAGAGCGTTAAAGCCACGGACCATAGACAGGAAGTGGTCCGCTGTTTTGAAGTGTCGAGTTCTGCATTTTGGCCGTCGCCATTTTGTTTATTTTTTGCAATCAGAAGTGACATGAGAGGGCGGAGCTAACCACAACAGAACATTTTTACAAGAAGTGAAAACACAGTGAAAGGGTTAAAGTTGTAAAACGGAAACATGGACAAGTCCCGGACTGGACAACGCTGTGGTAGAGACCTGTCAATCACCTTGTAGCCCCGCCCCTAAAGCATCCCCTGCTTTATGGTCTATTTGACTCTAAATGGACCATAATTTACTAAATGAACATCATGCTGTATTGAAGAAGACTTGAAACTAGAGATTGAGACATAAACTCATGTTTACAATGTTTACTGAGGGAATAAATCAAGAGAGAAGTAGAGTCATTTTCTATAGACTTCTATACAACCAGAGGAGTCGCCCCTGGTGGTCAGAGAGAGAATGCAGCTTTAACACATGAAGCTTTGACTTCTATAACCAGAGGAGCCCCTGGTGGTCAGGAGAGAGAATGCAGCTTTAACACATGAAGCTTTGACTTCTATACAACCAGAGGAGTCGCCCCCTGGTGGTCAGGAGAGAGAATACAGCTTCACGGAGGTTGCCGCCTAGTTAAAACATGGTGCTTTCTAACATCAATAAATCATGTATATAATAAATACTACTTTGATTACTACAAAAACAAGTATGAGCACCATTAGACCATTATATTCTTACAATCTGCTCTATTGCAGATTAAAAAGAAGGCGGTGCGTGTCGTTACAGTCCAGACTTGTATTGTATTTAACTCCAAAACCTGTTGCTGCTGTTGATTATCCTCAACGCTCCCTTCACCTCAAAGCTCCCAGTGAGCTGGAAAAGCCAACTAAAATCATTTAACACTGTCTCAACAATACAAATTCATCACATTTATGTAAACATGCCAAAATAAATCATTTCATAACAACTAAAAAAACTATACTTAATGTATGTGCCATCCATCATTTTGTAATGGCAAACACATGTGTGTGAATCCAGCTTTAAATATCGAACACTAACACAGAAGTAGACGATTAGAGTTGAGCAGCTTCAGCTCAAACTCACTGACTTAGAATGTCTACAGAGACACAATGAAGAAGGTCAAACTTTGACTTTACACCTGCTTTTATCTGCTTTAACAACATGTAACCACAAATAGATAATTAGTGATACTTTAATGTTAAGTGGCTGATTAAAGTTTAATAGTAATTGGAGACATTTAATGTTAATTAACAGGTTGGAAGCCGTCTGGAGTGAAAAATACCAACCTCGACACTAAATGTCCTAAAACACCTGGTATTCTGGAGGAACGTTGTTCCTTCAACGCTTTGCAGCTTTTGATCTGTTTATTTATTTGTGATTAGGGAGGCAAAAGAAGGAGTGGAGAAAATATCTATGAATGTTTCTTAAAATGTTTGTACAAGTATAACTTTTCATTACCTCTTTTTTGTCAGACTACTTTTATCCTATCAGAATAAGCCAAAATGTATTTCTTCCTTCTTGAAGAGCTTTTATTACGACTCTACCAAATAGTTTGCATAACATTCTGAATCAACATTGCAGCACAGGTTATTTTTTATGTTTTTTTGCATGGTCGTCTTTGTTTTTAAAAGGCAGTATTTCTGCACAGTTGCAGATAAAGATCCGGCTCCACTAAAATGATTAGTATTTTTTTGTTGAATTAGATTCCTGGCTGCGTCGGATTTTTTTGAGTCGCGTGATCCAAACATTTTTAATCCCTCCAGAGCGTTGTAAAGTCCAAAAGTCACAGTTTACTGAAAAAAGAACGATGTAATCATGTTTTTATCTAACGAAATATTCTGCCTCAATCCAAGTTTGTTAGCGTTTAGCCTTTCAAAAACAACATTTTCACTGCGGAACAACGCTCGCAATGCGCCAGGTGCAGCACATCTGGCTTTAAACAGAGTGGGAGATCACAATCTGATTGGTTTCATTCATGTTACGCCCAAAACACAAACTATGATTAATTAAGAGACTAAATACAACCTCTATGCCCCCTGTGTCATACTTTCCGCCAAGATTATATGACATTTAACAAGCAAAAGTGGACTTGGACACGCCCTCAATGCACTTGCACCATGTGCTTTAGACCATGGCCTACAGAGCTTTTGAAAAAGGGAACTTAATCACATCTTCTTCCTCCAAACACAGAGGCACATTGGGTCACAAGCTTTGCTTCTGAATACAGCCTTCCTTATCTCCTTTGAATAAGCCAAAAGTCACATGTAAAGTAGGTTCCTTCTTGAAGAATATTTGTATTTTTACTTATTCCATTATTGTATTGTATTTTTTTTTGTAGAAGCTACACTAAACATAAAGATTGTAAAGACAATTCAAACCTCCATTAAAGTAAAAAACGTCACCATGAAAATGATGCATTGACATCTAAAAGCTTTTTCAGGTTCATATTTGGGAAAACGTCTTGCTTTGTCAATTATCTGGTTTCCCAGTGATGAAGTTAAACATTGAACATGCTCCATTACTCATGTGAGATTATTGAGGTCTTCTGTAATAGAGCATGTTTAATCATATGGAAAAACTGAAGAACCCCGAACCGAGGCCAATTCCTTGACGAGGCATTGCTAGATGGTAAAAACAAATGACAAAATGAACATTTAATTCCTCTATAAAGTCAACCGTGTGACGAAACACACTTTCAATCAGCTGTAAACTTTCTGTCCTTTGGAATAAAGTGTGATTATATCCATATAAACAATCATCTTTTATTCATAAACAACATGATCCACCAGAATGAGGTCTGGGTTGTGAACACTGGAGATCAAAGCGCTTAGCAAACGCACCCCATTTTCAGTAAAAGCACTAATGGCTCTTTTAAACACCAGTGCAGTAAACACATCCATCATTAAAGCACTGGTTATTAATTTTATACATTGTAGGGGTTTACACTGCCTTGCCTTTTGTAATATGTCAAACCTGTAAATGGAAACGCAGTCCATTTATGCTCAGATTTTTTTCCTGATTCATCACTCATCGTCATCACGGAACTTTAACAGTATCCTACATCCCGACAACAGTTTAAAACTGAATCGAAAGCACTTCCGAGGCCTCACTGACATAAACAAACTGCTCATCTAATGATCGATTTTGTTGAACTGACACAGAAGACGAAAAAGTTCAGAAAAAGAAATAGTCAGCAGAAAGAAAGAAAAAACCTGAAAGAGATGGAGCTGAGATTGTGTGTGTATGTGTGTGTGTTTTTTTTTTTAAGCCATCTGTCATCAGCCTCAAATGTTCCCATCAAGTAAACATTAATAAATATGCATGATGGGGGAAGGGAGAGAAGCGTTAAGAAATCAAGAAGGGAAAGACAAGCCAGGTTCCTTTGTACACGGACAGGAAATATTGGTTTAATGTCTAAAGACTGAAACCTGTCTCTTCAAAGATGATACAGTATGACTAGTTAAAGTAAACAACAGAAAGGGTGTTAATATGGGAACAGCTTCAATGGTCAACCACATAAAAACCTCCTAAAGGAAAGGGCCTCTAGAACCTCTTCAATTACCATTATAACCGCATGAAAGGGCTTGTAGAACCCCCCCCCCCCCCTAAAGTATGCTAGAACCACCTATAGGACATATATAAGTTACTTAATGAGTGCTAGAACCACCTACAGGACCCCAAAAAACATCAAAGACTGATTGAAACACCTATAGGACAGGAGTTACTCAATGAGTGCTAGAACCACCCACAGGACTCCAAGAACCCCTTTAAAGACTGCTAGAACCACCTATAGGATGTATAGAAGTTACTCAATGAGTGCTAGAACCACCTACAGGACCCCAAAAAACATCAAAGACGGCTTGAACCACCTATAGGACAGGAGTTACTCAATGAGTGCTAGAACCAACTATAGGATGTATAGAAGTTACTCAATGAGAGCTAGAACCACCTACAGGACTTCAAGACCCTTACACCGGACTGAACCGCCAAAACCAGAAATCCCCCCAACTCTACTTTGAAGTTCTGTGTACAATGAAGGAGCAGAAGAATAAAATCTGAGGGATCTATTCTCTATGACTCACCATAAGGTTTGAGTCAGACGCTGTGCTGCGATGGACATACTGATCCAACCCCGGTCCCCATGAGCGGGAGGCACAGTGGGGCCTTGGAGCACCAGGACTCGGGCCAGTTTGGCTTGTTCAGCTGAATTCTATCTGCTCCTCTGTCCCATAAAACCTTCCTATTGACGGGCAGCTCCACATCGACCCTCCCTCCCCCCTCCTCCACATTCAGCCCACATTTTTCTTCCCTATGAGTATTAGTTTATTGAATAAGTGGCATCTGTTTTCCTGGCCCCGTCACCGTAAGGCGAGGTATTTCTCACTGACGCACAGCGTTGATTTATATGCCGCTCCGACTCTCCCCCGCAAAAAAAATAAAGCTAAGCAAAAAATTTCCAATACATCCTCCGTCCCCCCGATACACAAATACAAACACACACATCACGGCTCCTCTTCCTCCCTCCATGCTGTTTATAATTAAGTTGGCAGATGTTATACACACTCAGACACTTTTACACTCTCTTCACTCTTATCCACAAACTCCCACTTTCTGTCACACACAAATGGTGCGATGATGAGACATCCAAAGTAATAAATTATTAAACTAAACGTCTGGCGTGCCGGCTCTTTCTGGAAAACTGCAACAACAGGTTTTAAAACTTGAATGCTGTGTCATGTTCACCACGTACAAGAGTTCCTATAGCTATATTACAAACACTGATGCTGTTCAAGGGGAATTTCTGTTCCCATGGATTGTAAAATATAATTGTGTTTTCTTTTATGCCATCAGAAGTTATAGAAAACAATCTTGTACCTAGCCAGAGTCCTGGTTTTAAATTCACTATATCTGAGTAAATTAACTCAGAGCTGGAGCGGGTCGTCTTCTAATCCTCCAGTCCGCATGTTGAAGTGTCTTTGGGCAAAACACTGAACCCCAAATTGTTATGGATGTGCATTTGGTGTATGAATGGTTGTGAATGTGAATGACTTTAGTCCTGATGGGCAGGTGGCACTTTACATGGAAGCCTCTGCTATCAGTGTGTGAATGAGTGAATGATGACGTGTAGCCTTAAAGCGCTTTGAGTGGTCGGCAGACTAGAAAGACGCTGTACAATTACAAAAGTACAAAATCTCAAAGGTTGCATTATCCATCAATCCAACAATTATGTTTAACCATTCATCCTGTTCGGGGTCGCGGGGAGGCCTGGAGCCAATCCCAGCTGACTTTGGGTTTAAGGCGCGGTAAACCCTGGACATGTCGCCAGACAGACAACCACTCACAAACCTACTAGCAATTTAGAGTCGAAGATTAACATAATGCACGTCCTTGGACTGAGGGAGGAAGACGGAGAACCCGGAGAAACATGGGAGAACATGCAAACTCCAATAAAGCGGCCTAACTGAAACACCGTTGCTTCAGCTGTTAAAAGACAGTCGACTGTGGTAGTTTTTAGAAGTGTAGATGGGAAGCAAGAGGGGTCATTCTGGGGAGCGTCTTCTCACGCAGTTCATCTAATCTATCGACTAGTCCAACCCTTACAAAGTCTTCTCCATATTGAAATGCTTGTGCCGTGAACAGATGGATGGAAAACCATCTTTTGTAACAATTTGTCAACAATCGAGTACCAGTAAGGAATTCCACGTAGTTTTAACATTCATAAAGAGAAAAAAAATAACCTCCAACTCTCTTGTTAATGAAGATACTTGGAGAGTTTTTCCCTCTTCTGATTCGTGGGTCCAATGACAGACTGATTTTGGGCGATACGAATAAATTGAATAAAAAAATGGACTGTTAATAGGTGCTGTCTTACCTGTCGGGGTTCTGCGGACAGACGTGCATCTGCAGCAGGATCCTCTGGGTGAAGGTCTTGAAGCACTGGCCACACTTCCACAGGTGCCAGTCACTGAAGTCACTGCTAAGCTGGCTGGTGGAGGTCGGGCTCGCCAGGACTCGCTGGTTCTTTGACCCCAACTGGCCGTAACTGACGTCCGACTGAACCCCGATCCCGACCTTGTCCAAGAGGGAGAAGTTCCGAGGGCAGGGGGAGTGGGGGAAGACCATGGAGCGCATGAGGGCGGTGGAGGGGGTGGAAGAGGAGGAGGACGAAGAGGAGGAGGTGGGTTTGCCGTTCTTGCTGAAGGATTGAAGGGACTCCTGCCTGGTCATCGCTTCCACTACTGTGGTTGGGACATTTACTGGAGACCAAAGAAAACATAAAAGACAGAAAGGATTTGGTTACGCAGGTGTTTTGAGAAAGATTTTCACAATAAAAGTCCCCTGAAGTACGAAAAGACAACCGTGTGCTACGTCCAAGTTGGTGACTATCAATAACACAATAAATACTTGCCGCTAAGTAAGACTTTCAACCAGGGACTCCAAATAGTTTACATCACCTGTTCAATCAGATTCTCTGACATGAGTTTCCGTTGTAGAATGAAGAGCTTAGATATTTACAAGCAACTCAAGAGAATCAGCGATCCTTCATGCTGAAAGGAGTCTGTTGAGGTGGTTCAGCATTTACTCAGGACCCCTGTGGACGTATTATGGATACATCCAGCTGGGGGGAATCCACAAGATACTGGAGGGATTACATATCTGACTTGGGAGAGTCTCGGGATGCTCAGGAGGAGCTGGAGGTCGAGGAGAAGGGGAGAAGTCCA
Organism: Ophiodon elongatus; assembly: GCA_016806645.1. Classification (NCBI taxonomy): domain Eukaryota; kingdom Metazoa; phylum Chordata; class Actinopteri; order Perciformes; family Hexagrammidae; genus Ophiodon; species Ophiodon elongatus. Next base: position 37,068 of record JACSYO010001465.1, read on the forward strand.
GCTCCTAACTTTTTTTGTCACTGGGACAAAGTCTTGTCTGTGTGCCTGCGCTTCATAAATAAAAGCAATTCAGATTTTTGCTGTTGTGATGGAAACAGAGAGCCAGCCACATTGTCCTAACTGAGGCCAGATCTGCCTGGCTAGCCCAGGGCAAACTGCAGCTCCTGGTTCCAGTGAATGGAATTATGGGTCTAGTTAGGCTGTTTGGAGTCTGTTCATTAGTACAGTTACAGTGACATGCTGTTCCTCTCTCTGACCACAAAAATGTTTCTCAAACTATGGCTGAGGGCCCAAACGGGGCCCTCTTTCTGGTGGGGTTACCAAATGATGAGTGAGTTTTCGTTTACTTGGATAAACCCACTATAACGTTTACAGTTACTACTTCTACTGCTACTAGTACTAGTGCCACTTATACTGTTAATGATGCTGCTACTCCTAATATCAGTACTACCTTTGCAGCACTTCTACTAGTACTATGACAACGGCGGCTACAACAACAATATTAACAATAACACAGTTATTACTACTAGTCCCATTACGACCATTAATACGTATGCTCCTACTTCTGTCTATCTAGCACAAATACTTCTACAAATACTACTCAACTCCTACTTCCTCTACAAGTGCTACAAATGTCATACTAGTATTACCACGACTAGTATTTCAAATGCTACCAGGATTAAGAACATTAAAGTACGTTCTTGCTTTATGCTTTCACAACGTCCACTTCCTGAATGGAACCAAATGCAAGTTTTTTTTTTGTCCTAGTTAGCTTGCTAATACCACCACGCTTTCATGCTACACCGAGAACAGAAAATCATCTGGTGGCCGCTGGGTATAAACAGTCGGTGTGTTACTCCCCGCCAACCACGCTAGATAATTATCGTCTCTGATAAACATTAAATTGATCAAATTCACGAGCAAATAGGGTACGAGTTCACCAGTCATAAAAACAAGAAAAGCTAACTTTTCTTACCCAATGAAATGACAGATAAATGGTACGCTTCCTGTCATTGGTTTTGATGCTGTTCACACCAGGATGAACCCCTTCGAGTAGGTTGTTTGATCCAAACCGGAGTTTGAGTGCTGCGTTCACACCGAACCAAACGAGCTGCGAACGCACCGCGGTTTGGTTCAACCGAAGTAAACAAGGATGGGGTGAACGCGCCCTGAATTAAACTAATTTTGTACTTTATTTCAGTTATTGTTTTTGTCATTGTTCTCTTGTCTTTTGCGTCACATATTCTTAAGTTTTTGTGTTTCATGTGCTCGTAACTTTGTTTGTTTTATGAGGAACTTTGTGTCTGTTTTGATAAGTGCTTTCTAACAAAAGGAAAACTGAACTTGGAAGCAAGATAAATGTAAGAGGCAGATAAGACGGAGAGATCTGGGATACAAAAGTGTTGCTGGTCAAGTACAATGACATTAACAGGAAAAAGATACTATATTAAAGTGTGTAAATTAGATTTTGGGTGAACCAGCTGAAGCCAGCTGTCCTCACTTGACCCGGAGTTCAGCTGTGTTCTCTTTCTGTGGTCCGACCAACTGACAGACCTGGACTCCATAACCCTTCATTATGTTGGAAATGACATTAAGAGGGCTTGTCTTACTTTAACTGTGGATGGTTTCACTTTTTTATCCCACATAACTGGTTTCTCTTGGAAAATGAATTATAATAACGATATACTGTATTTGTCCCCTTGGGGGAATTCATATTTTGGCGTGATCAATTGGCAGAAAGTAGAATGGTCTGACTTCCTCTCTCTGACAGCAGACACATAAGTTTCATCTTTAACCAACAGTGAATGTCTTCCATGATCTTTCACAAAGTACTTTCATTCCCAAAATCAACCAGACATTAAACATGGGAGCAGGTATGATTGTTTTGGAATATTAACTATTATTTTAACAGAGATAAAAAAAAAAAAACATTTAATACAGATGCCAAAAGTTTTATTTACATGTTAAAAAGTTTTGGCCTCAAAAGAAGAAGAAATACATGATTCAAACTTGTATTTAGTGTTTGTTCCCACAGTACTGTTGAACTTGGATGCTGAATTTGTTTTACAGTCCAGAGAAGCGTCAGTGACTGTGGATCCTTATTGAACTCTAAATATTGGGTTTGTCTGTTTTTCTTTGGGCCTCTGAGTCTACTCAGTGGTTAGATTGAAGAGGTTTGAGCTGTGATTAGTTCAGCTGATGCCCCAACAGTGATAACTCTAAACTAACCTTCTGTTTCCGCTGTGGAGTCTAAAGAAGAGCTTTAGGATGCTTTTATTGTGAAACTCTTGACTCTGAAACAGGAAGCTGTTCCTCCATCTACTAAACTAAACATCATCTGTGAGTAAAGAGACTTTCACTCAGTCGTCCTCTCAGACATCTGACTGACACGATCAAGGAGATTACTAACTTTTCAATAGTAATGTATTTAATTTTTTAGGTAAGAAGACTTGTGGTCAGTATGGAGAACTACTCAGTATTTACCAGTCCACCACGTCTTTGGGACCACTTTCCTTCGAGGGTCGGGTATCGTTAGGATTTCATCGATACTAGTACTCTTATCAATTCTGCTTATCGGTTCAGTTCCTTATCGATACTCTTATCGGTTCTTTTTGATTATTTTGTGAAAGGAAAAGAACAATCAACATTTCTTTATTATTCTTATATGGAAAATTGTCTTTTTTGAGCAGCGATACAAGAAGTTCCTAAATATTTAAACTCTATTCTCAGCTCATCAAGAGAGACAAAGAGACAGAGAAACAAAGAGACAGAGAAACAAGAGACAGAGAGACAGAGAGACAGAGAGAGAGACAAAGAGACAAAGAAACAAAGAGACAAAGAGACAGACAAAGAGACAGAGAGACAAAGAGACAGAGCGACAGAGAGAGAGAGAGACAAAGAGACAGACAAAGAGACAGAGAGACAAAGAGACAGAGAGAGAGAGAGAGAGACGAAGAGACAGAGAAACAAAGAGACAGAGAAACAAGAGACAGAGAGAGAGAGAGAGAGACAAAGAGACAGAGAGACAAAGAGACAAAGAGACAAAGAGACAAAGAGACAGAGAGAGAGAGAGCGAGACAAAGAGACAGAGAGAGAGAGAGCGAGACAAAGAGACAAAGAGACAGAGAGACAAAGAGACAGAGAGACAAAGAGACAGAGAGACAAAGAGACAGAGAGACAGAGAGACAGAGAGAGGAGGTCTGAGACGAGGACGTCTCACTCCGCTAACTTCTGAAGGACCGATACTCTGGATGTTTACTCATTTAGAACCGGTTCCCGTTCAGAACCGGGTTTCGGGGAGCGTCCCCATCTGGACTCATTCTCTGGTGGTTCAGAACGAACTGTGAACTGATCCCAGAGCACCACGTGGTCCTCTCTCTCTCACGCTGCATCATAACCACGCTCCATCCTTCATCCGCTCACCTCTGCCACCGGGCCACCAGGCTCCATTGATCCCCTAATAACCTTATGAGGAGATAATTACACCATTTGTAAGTCGCCCGGCGGCGTTATCGACGCCCGCGTTACGCGCCGCTCGCCAACACTTAATTCATTTTGCAACAAACGTCTCATATACAAAAAATGCAAGTCAATACGGTTTGGGCTGCGCATGAAATGCATCATCGAAATGGGAGAATTATGCAGATGATGTTTGCAGCATTGCAGAGTTTGTGTTTTCTTTCTTCATAAAAGGGGGCGTGTCCTCTTCCAGAGGGGAGCGACGTGAATACAAACTGACCTCCGAGTTTTAAACGCCTAGAGGAGGTGAGGTGTTTACCCTCCTCCTCTTCTTCACTATAACGACCCCTCATATCCTGTTCTTCTACTTCCTGTTTAGATCTCTTTCCTTTTCCCTTAGTTCAACAGTATGCGCATTATATTCATCAACGCAATATTATCATTATTATTCTACTATATCCACTGTTGCTGTTATTTCTGGTAGTTGTAACTTCTTCATCATACTACTCTCATTACATGAATCATTCTGTCATATGCATTGAATGTGTTATAACTCTGTTATGATGTTCATTCTGTACACATGACATATATTGTACTTCTGTCCATCCTGATAGAGGATCCTCCTCTGTTGCTCTCCTGGAGGTTTCTTCCCTTTTTCTCCCCGTTAAAGTTTTTTTTTGGGGAGTTTTTCCTGAACCGATGTGAGGTCAAAGGTCAGAGGATGTCGTATGTGTACAGATTGTAAAGCCCTCTGAGGAGAATTTGTGATTTGTGATTTTGGGCTATACAAAATGAATTGAAATTGAATTGAAAGGGAATCAACGCGCAGGATATAAAATGATCAATTAATGAATCTACAAATCATTTTAGGAATCACATGCGTGCCTGAACTCTGAACTCTGATCAAAAATCTGAGAAATGATCTTTACTCATTATTTGGAGACACGCAGCACGATGACTTCCAGGATGATGCCTTTGTTTAGTTATTTTATTAATGTGCTGACAAAATGATATTGTATACTGAATATTGAATATTGTCATATCAGGATAAAGGGCTTAAGATTCAATATATAGCAATATTGTAATCAAGGCGATAGATTGTGATTTTTTTTCAGTCTAATTTTAAGAAAGACTGTCATAGTAGTTATAAATAATTCACCACCATGTGCATGAAATCTGAGTGAATAAAAGTTCCGAACAGAAGAACGGTGTTTATCACAGTCACGGATCTTTGAACGTTAACTTTGAATTAAAATCTGTTTTTGAGAATTGATACAGTATCAAAAAAACTAACAACATGATGCTCAAAGGCTGCTGATATTTTATTACTCTCTTAACGAAGCAAATATAGATACATTCAGCGTCGGCTCGGCACATGCAACGTTCACATTCACATATATATATTATATTATTATTATTATATTGACGTCTATAAACTGTAAGTGGCTAAATGGGAGAAAGTTTGCCCGCTAAGTGTCTCTCTGTCTTCCTCTCTTTATGCTGTGAAGTACAGTTTAGATTATGATGCCAACGCTTTGTTGGGGATCAATAAGGAGAAGTTACCAGAGATAATAAAGTCTTATGGAATCAATAGAGGCAATTATAATGATGGTAATAACAGTATGTCATAAAGAGGAGAAACCGTGGTCCTCCCTTTCTTCTGTCCTCTCCTCTTCCTCCTTCCCTGAGCTCCTCATCCCTCTCTTTCTCCTCCTCCTCTCCTCTTCCTCCTTCCCTGAGCTCTTCATCCCTCTCTTTCCCCTCCTCCTCTCCTCTTCCTCCTTCCCTGAGCTCCTCATCCCTCTCTTTCTCCTCCTCCTCTCCTCTTCCTCCTTCCCTAAGCTCCTCATCCCTCTCTTTCTCCTCCTCCTCTCCTCTTCCTCCTTCCCTAAGCTCCACCCCCCCCCCCCCCCCCCTCCTTCCTGAGCTCTCATCCCTCTCTTTCTCCTCCTCCTCTCCTCTTCCTCCTTCCCT
>JACSYO010001465.1:47500-85000 GCA_016806645.1 Ophiodon elongatus
GGTCACGCCGCCGCTAGAACAACACGCCTCCACCCAAGAACATCATTCTAACGGCGTGAGCAGCGAGCACACTCACTGCCACGGCTCCACGTCCAGCACAAACTATTTTAAAAACAGTTCCCACGTGTTTTTTTTTAGTCGCAGGGTGTCAGACTGAGAGGTCGCAGGTTCGACTCCCACACGGCTCCCATGTTTTCACTGCCAAAGCGTCTTCGAGCCAGAAGACTAATTACTCCTTGAGACACTTAAAGTGGAAAGAAATGATTAACCACAACTGCTTTTCAATGTCCAGTTAATTCAAAGCACATTGAGTTTCCTCACATGAGAAACAGAAATAATTAGGTTTGACTCCACTTCACTAAAACGCCTCATGATGCAATTAAAAGCTCAACTTCAGATATTAAATGTCAAAAACCTGTTGACTTCAAAAGCCAACCTGCTCAGTCAAGAAATACACAAACAATCATACAGATGATTAGTATTATTTTTAGCCCATTAGCCCAGATTGATTATAGATTCCCGCTGACTATTTTCTGTATCATTTATTTTTAGATTGATTTCCTTCCTTCAAGGCAGATGTTTGATATTTGATGAGAAACTTTCTGCAGCTAGAAAATCCACCAAAGTCACAATTTAGTCAACTTGATTGTTTTCTTTAACTCTCAAGAGATCCGGGAGAATAAACAAAGGTTTATGAAAAGACCGTTAAATACTTATTTTTAGGAAAAGATGGTGACATACTGAGGTTTAGAAACAGTTTGTCGTTTGGGTTAAATAACTACAGATTTGGCTTTGACTGAAGTATGAAAGTTACGTGACAAAAACAAAATCATATACATTAACTTCTCTTTTTATAGAACTATAGGTGGGTTATCTACGAATTACGGCACATTACTGTTTTGTAGGTATTGCTATAAAATGCTGGATGAGAGCAGCCTGAAAATGTAAAAGGCTCATTTTCCCCCTTAACTGCAGGTGTGAAAGCTCCTACAGGTACTGTTTCATCAAAGTTTGATGTTGGAAGGATGGAATCATGCATTTTCCCCGTTAATAAAAGTGAGTCAAAGTACAGATAAAGATCAGAAATGTTTGAGGAGAGCAGTTAGTCAGGAACTGAGCCTGCTGAAGAGCTGTGTGTGTGTGTGTGTGTGTGTGTGTGTGTGTGTGTGTGTGTGTGTGTGTGTGTGTGTGTGTGTTTTTGCTTTATTAATTCTTTCCACACCGGGGGAGGGGTGTGGTGGTGCTGGAACCATGTGAAAACACAGCCAGGAGGGACCAGGCCATAAATCAAACATACCCACTGACCTCCCAGGATAAAGAGAGAGAGAGAGAGAGAGGGGGGGTATGTATTGTATGTATTTAAAACAAATGTATGAGTTTAATACACACTCTCTGCTACGTTCAGGCGGGGCCGCGTTATAAATCAAACACACCCAACAGGCTCTCTCAGGTATGAAAAACAAAGACCCCCGCTGGCTGACAGCAGATCAGTGGGACGCAGCTCTCTGATCTCTCTCCTGTTTTCACACAAAGCAAAAATAGCTTTATGATCAGCTGTTAAATAATAACATGCATACGGGCAGTGTGAGGTTATAAATCACACAACCCAAATACCTTACAAGGTGCAGTAATGTGTCTGCTGGCGTGTAAACAGACGCTCACGCTGACAAAGCGCCACAGAGTCAGTGTGCGGCGTGGCCCGACTCTGCCCCCCCGCCCGGGCTTCACAGGGAAGTAACGAGGGATTTAAACTTCTTAGTGAACAGCAGAAGGAAAATATGTCAATGGAGAAAGTTTCAAACAGAAGCATTTGGGAAGAGGCCCAAAGAGACATTTCAAGCCCAAAAGATGAAGGTCATGAATCAGAATGCAGGTTAACCGCCTCGAGGCTCACTATCTGTACGGAGGAAGGGTCAATAGCCCGTCTAACTTCAGAAGAGGCTTTTTCTTTGCACACTTAAAATGTTAAAATGTTCCCGACGTAATGAATCTGTTTTGATCTCTTTGTCTTCATCCTGGCACAGACGAGTTCTACCAGTTTCTCTGAGTCTTGATCAGAAACCACATGCACTCACACACCTGTTCCCGGCTTCAGGGGAACACCTCATGGGAAACTTTGCAGGTTGGGTTGTTTGAAGCCCTCAAGTTGAGGCTGACTTTAGGCTAGTTTGACCCTGAACCTGCTTAAAGCCCTGGAGGTCCAAATCCTGAGATCGCTCTGTTTCATATCAGCTCAAAAGATCATCGAGGAAGCTTCAACTGAGACCAGTCAAACAAAACTTTGACACTTGTGCATTCAATGTGTTTTCAGTCAGAGTTCCTGTCAGACAGATGGCCCTGCCCATTGTTGGCATACCTACCTGCTGGCAAAGAAATATAGTCCTAGGTGTGCCGCCTTTATTTCAGAGCTGGGACTTTAAGTATACACTTTAACTGGGACTTTAAGTATACACTTTAACAAAGAGAGCGACAGCTGGAATTCTCTCTGGTGAGTAGATTAAACAGATAATAAATGCAACAAATAATTTAAAGGAGAAGTAGAACAATATATAGAGTATGTGTGTGTGTATGGAGCCTACAACTTGAACAAATGCAGTCCATTTTTTTGTTAATATTATAATTAGGCTATTATTATCATTATCATCATTATTATTATCATTATTTTATTGCAAAGAGAAAAAGTATGGATATATATACATCACTCTGCTGAACCGAAGTGATATGTTGCGTCTCTCTTTCTTCATTCAGTCTCTCGGCTCAAAGACTCGTTCATGCTGCAGACTCCTCTGAGGTAAGACGTTATTCTTTTACACTTTATACCAATTAAATTAGGACTATATTTCTGAACAATGTTTGAAAACAAAACTTTTTTAACGGCACAGGTCTTTCCTTAAATACCGGTCAGCAGGTTGGAGTGTGTGTGTGTGTGTGTGTGTGTGTGTGAGTGTGAGTATGAGTGTGTGTGTGTGTGTGTGTGTGTGTGTGTGTGTGTGTGTGTGTGTGCGTGTGTGCGTGTGTGTGTGTGTGAGTGTGTGAGTGTGTGAGTGTGAGTGTGTGTGTGTGAGTGTGTGAGTGTGAGTGTGTGTGTGCGGTGTCGCAAGTGTTGATTAAATGTTGAGAATGCCAACGTGAAACTTTGACGGGGCACATTACACTTAATAATAATACTTGTAATAATAATATAATAAATTATTGGGAAATGAGCCAGATAGTGCCTTGACATTGACAAAGGGTTAACTATCAGTTAGCATAACCCAAAATAATAGAATTATCTTTGCTAAATTGGTCTTAGCTATACAAATAATTAAAACAAATATTGGATTACAGCATTTATGGTATATTTAAGGCACCAAGATGATTGGACCGAGTAGGGGGGAAGGAGGTTGGAATCTTGAACTGGATTCTTTGCTGGATGGAGAGCCAGTGGAGGTTTAGAAGGACTGGGGGATCTGGTCTCTGGTAGAGTGGGGGGATGTGGTCTCTGGTAGAGTGGGAGAGCAGACGGGAAGCTGAGGTCTGGATGTTTTGTAGTTTGTTGATGGTTTTGGTGGATGTCCCGTAGAGGATGCTATTGCAGTAGTCCAGTCGAGAAGTGATGAAGACGAGGATGAATGTTTCAGCGGCTGAGGAGGAGGGGGAGGGGCGTAGACGGGCGATGTTTTTAAGATGAAAGAAGGCGTTTTTTGTGATGTGATGTGTGGAAGCAGAAAAAGTGGTGCCATCAATGCAGAGGGAAAAGTTGTGGTGGGATTTGTTGAGTGATTTGGGGCCGATGAGGATTTTGAGGAAGTTGGCTTGTATCCAGGTCTTTATATCTGTGAGGCAGTTGGTGATGGTGGAGTAGGTAGTGGGTGTAATGGATTTGGTGGAGATGTAGAGCTGCGTGTCGTCTGCGTAGCGGTGGATATGGAGACCGTGGTGGCATATAATGTTGCCAAGGGGCAGCAAGTAGAGGATGAAGTGGAGGGGGCCGAGTACTGAACCTGGGGGGACACCTTGAGGGACTGGGGCTGTGTCAGAGTTGGATTTATTGATGCTAATGAACTGTTGTCGGTCAGAGAGGTATGACTTGAACCAGGAGAGGGCTGGTCCAGTAATGTGGAGGGAGGACCCAAGATGGGAGAGGAGGATGGAGTGGTTGATGGTGTCAAAGGCTGCGCTGAGGTCCAGTAGGATTAGGATGTTGAGGGAGTGGTCATCAGAGGAGAGGAGGAGGTCATTGGTGACTTTGATGAGGGCGGTTTCTGTGCTGTGATGAGATCTGACGCCAGATTTAAATGGTTCGTACAGTTGATAAGAGTCCAGGTGGGTTCTGAGTTGGTTGGCAACAGTGCGTTCCAGTATTTTAGACAGAAAAGGGAAACAAGCCATGACTAAAGTGGAGGGCGATGGGGTCCAGGCCGCATATATATTGTAATATATTTTGAACAGTCTTAAGATACCTGGCAAGCATTATAATATTTTACATTTCCTGTAAGAGTACTCGGCGAGTCACTTAAATATTCCAGCACAGTGTGGCTATGACTCAGCCACGCTCAACAACATGATTGCCTGGTTATTTAACACAGAAGCTTTTTTTTCGAGCCACATATTTTGGATATTTGTAAAACTTGAATGACTCATAAGCAACAGGGTTGCTCAGGGTGACACTGTACAATGTTTACAGGTATGGGAAATATCCAGAGTAACCAGGACATTGTTTCTGGAAAGTACAGTGCGTTGAGTTATGGTATTAATTTACTTAAGCATACTTTTGTTTCCTTAAAACCGACAGGAATCGACTCCAGCTACTGAAGCGAAACTTCTCTGGCACAAAATGGCGAAATCAACAGCTGGTGAGTCTAATAAAACAAAATAAGGAACATTGAAATACATTGTTTTCTGTTAAACATTGTTTGCTTTGTGTTCCATGAAAAAAGTAACGAGCAATCTGACATGAATGTGAATCTAATCTTAACTAGTAGATTTAAATATTCAAAAACTGAAGTGAACATGTTAGGTTTTAAAGAATTCCTCCAGCATTGTTCCATCTGTCAAGCGCATTGGTTCACAGACAGCAATGTCTCGAGCAAAAATGGGAAATGGCCAACAGCATTTATTGGCTGAGCAGTGTTTCCCAAAGTTGTAAATTAAATTGAGGCACACGAGAAAGTGATGCTAACCTCAGCCAAGAGTCAGATTGGCTAAACTAGCTATCTTAGATATGAGCTCCTTGTAGTCAACTCAAAGTGGAGGCTAGTATTCATGTTTCCTGCAACAACAACAACAATCAAGGAGAAAAGAAAAGTGAAGTAGTAATATGAATTATAAATAGTCCTGTATCTGTAGGATCAACTCTCTAAGAACTATCATTTGTTATAGAAACCAAATTTGTTTTTAAATTCTCTTTTCAGCACATGTTTATTATCCAGACAGATAGCTGTAACATGATGCTACTTTCATGCATTATAAATGTTTTTAATATCGACCGACTAAAATGGATCTTTTGATTTGAAACAACCCAGTCGACAAAATCAATTTGCCACTGTACGTTGTAGGAATTTTGACGATGTGTTTTTCATACGTTTCATATCGGCCTCGTATTGCGCTTGCTCTCAGATAAATAATACATTTCTCATGATAAGAAACCTGTTTTCATTATTGTCATCAATGAAAAGAGGATTATCACAATTTCTCATCAAACTTTTGTCGTCATTGTTTCACAGCACCTGAACTCAGGATTGTACTTATTGGAAAAAGTCCAAATGAAAAGACAAAACTAACCAACATCATCACTGGAAAAACAGATAGTTCACATCTCAACAGCGAGTGGAAGAAAAAAAAAGTTACAGTAGTGAAAACGGCAGACCTCTTCAGTTTGCCAGTGAGAACTGTGAGACACAGAATAATGACTAGTGTTGCTCAATGCCCCCCTGGACCAAACGCTCTGCTGCTCTTAGTGAAGCCCTCTGATTTCACTGAGCAGGACCAACAAAAAATCAAGACCATCATGAACTTCTTTGGACCAGATGCTTATAAATACACAATGGTCATCACTACAGAACATGATAGGATAGGGAATTCCTCAGTTAATCAACTCCTCGAAGAATACGGACAAAGGCACCACAGAATGATCTTTGACAAAAACGATTTTCTTCACTGTGATCGTCAAGAATTGATGGAGGAAATTGAGAACATAGTGGATGAAAACAGGGGACGATATTTAACCTTTGCTGGAGAGACTGATACGATTGTCACACCTGTATGTGCAAAACCCTCTCTAAACCTGGTATTGTGTGGGAGACATGGAGCCTGGAAGACTTCAATGGCCAATGCCATTCTGGGACAAAGAAAGTTTGGTCCACCTGCTGACTCATCAGAGTGTGTTAAACATCAGGGAGAGGTGAGTGGACGTTGGGTTTCTCTGGTGGAGCTGCCTGCCTTGTGTGGAAAACCTCAGAAGGAAGTGATGGAGGAATCACTCAGGTGTATCTCCCTCAGTGATCCAGAGGGTGTCCATGCCTTCATCCTGGTCCTACCTGTGGGTGCCCAAAGTAAGGAAGACAAGAAAGAGTTGGAGACCATCCAGAACACTTTCGGCTTCAGAGTCAATCATTTCAGCCGGATTCTTCTTACTGCGGAGGCCAATCCCAACACTCGAAACGTAGAGAGGTTTCTAGAGGAAAACAGAGACATCCAAGAGCTCTTCCAGAGCTGTGGTGCACAATATCTCGTCTGCGACATCGAGGACAAGCAGCAGGTGTCTGAAGTTTTACGTACAGTAGAAGACATGAGAGGTGTGGGATATGGAAGCTTCACCAAAGATATGTTTCCCAAGCCTCCAAAGAATCCGGTTAGAAGACGATTATCAAATGTGGATAGTTTTTCATCTCAGAGTGGAGCATTTCAAAGGATGGTGCCGAGCAGATTCTCTCTAAGACCAAAAACCTATCCCAGGATAGCGCCGAGACCAGAGACTCCTAGGAAGGAGCCGAGTAGAGAGTCTCCTTGGATAGAGCCGAGTGGAGAGTCTCCTAGGAAGGAGCCGAGAACAGTCTCCACTCGGGAGGAGCCAAGAACAGAGTATCTCAGGAAAGAGCCGAGTAGAGAGTCTCCTGGGAAGAAGCTAAGTAGAGACTGTCTCAGGATGGTGCTGATTGGGAAGACTGGTTGTGGAAAGAGTGCCGCTGGAAGCACAATTTTGGGCAATAAATGTTTTCATTCCAAAGTTAGTCAAATATCAGTGACTAAGTGTTGCCAGAAAGTAATAGGGGAGATTGATGGGCGCCCTGTCGCTGTGGTCGACACCCCCGGCTTGTTCGACACCACTCTGAGTAACGAGGAAGTTAAAGAGGAGCTCGTGAAATGCATCACCATGTTGGCTCCTGGACCTCATGTGTTCTTACTGGTGCTGCAGATCGGTCGCTTCACAAAAGAGGAGCAAGACACCGTGAAACTGATCAAGGACTTTTTTGGCAAGAAGTCAGGAGACCACATCATCATTTTATTCACCAAAGGAGATGACCTTGGCAACCAAACAATTGAGAGTTACATAGGAGAAGATACTGACGGCGCCTTAAAAAAACTGATAACTGAATGTGGAGGAAGACACCACGTCTTCAATAACAACGATAAAGATAATCGTTCTCAAGTCAGCCAGCTGCTGACCAAGGTTGAGTCAATGGTCAAGAAAAATGGCGGTCGCTACTTCACCTCAGATATGTTCGAAGGAGCTGAGGAAGACAGACAGAAGGAGATAGAGAAGCAGCTGAGGGACATTGAAAGAAAACAACAGGAAGAAATGTCCATGCTAACTTTAGCACTTGATCAAGAAAGAGAAGAGAGAGCCAAAGAAAGGGCGGAACACATCAAAAATCTGGAGCTAATGGAGCAGAAGAGAGAGAGGGTAAAGAAAGAAGAGAAAAGGGACAAGGAACAGCAGGACGATGCCCAACAACACAAGTGGGAAGAGAAACTTCAAGCTCTGGAAGAACAACTACAACACGTATCGGAGAAACGTTCTCTTGCTGACCGGGAGCTATTACTACAGGCTAGAGAAGACACGAGAAAAGGAAAAGAGGCCTGGGAGCATGGAAGAAAGGAATGGTGGGAGAAACGATATCAAGAAGAACAACAGAGACGAGAGGAGAAAAGAAAAGAAGAAGACGTAATCAGAAGAGAATACGAGGAACGAGAATTTAAAGTCTTACAAGAATTCTCTGAGAAGAAAAGGGAGGAAATCAGGAGGAAAAATGAAGAGGCCATAAAGAAAGCTGAAGAATTATATGAATTCAGTGACATATATGCCATGGAAGTTTTAGTTTTTATGGAAAGGAATGAAAAGGAAATGAAGGAGCTGAAGTTGAGGCAAAAAAACAAAAACGAGTTGATAATAAGACAACTGAGCAGAAACAAATCCCACCAGAAGAACATCAAGAAACTGAAGGAAAAACAAGAGAAACAAATGCAGGAGCTGAAGATGCAACTGTTCCTCAACAACAGGGATCATCTGAACCAAGAGATTAATGATCTACAGAAAGTACACGAGGACGAATTAAATACGTGGGTGGAAACATACATGGAGAAAGCCATTCAAGACAAATGTTCCATTTTATGAGATGTTTCTTCTTCTAGAACAGAGCCACAGTTTCAGCTGCAAATCTGTGAGTTGTTGGTTGAAGTGAGATTGTATTTGTTTTCGTATCGACCTGGTGTGTTGAAGTTGATGGCCTGTATCAAGTTTTTACCATGACTTGATTTAACCAAAGTCTGACGTGAAATAACAATAAATAACAAATGTTGTATCGTAAATGTCTGAAAACAGTTAAGACGTCGAGTGGCTGGTGCACAGAATGTCTTTGACTTCAGGAACCTTAACTCTAAAAGCTGATTATCTTTAACGTCATGCATGTTCATGTACCGTTCAGTGCATCAAGTCGTATCAGCTGCATTTCATACTGTCATCTACAATGACTTTTAAACTGATAGTTATCTAATTTACTTTTAAGGCACAGGCACAATAAATGAATGCATAAAAGATATAATTAAGTGTTTGTTTTTACAAGGAATGGTTATTTTTTTCTCCTTACATTATAATTGCAGTCATAAAATGTAACCATGTAAACATCCATGATCAGACTGTAAATATGTTATTTTTTCTTATTCTTTTGTTCAGTTGTCTTTATAATTAAATTACGGTTAATAATCAATTCGTCACCAATCTGCAAGTATACTCTCTTGTTTCTAGTAAGCAGACTTTACAATTTAAAAAAATTTAGGAAGTATATAAGAATGTTTGTATGAAAATCTATAAGCTTGTTCTACTTTGACATTGTCCACTGAAATGGTCTCCAATGTGTCACATTATTTTCATATTTGATGATTGATGTTTTAAAACATATTCAACATTTATTTCTAGTTACTTATACAGAGGGTATTAAATAGTTACTTATGTGTTAGGAAGAATCGTCTCTTTTATTTGCTGCAGTTAGTTCTGAACATCATATCTGCTGCGATTTTTTACTGTTTTAAGTTTCAGATTTCATCTTAATGGTTCATCCTTTCTACATGTGAACATCCTGCTGTGAACAGATTTGACCTGTTTCCTGGTTTACAGCCAACGCTGTGCACCACAGACGACTTTGCTTTGTTGTCGCACTATTTGTCATGAGATTGTGGTTTCTACACTGAATTTTACTTTTTATATTAAAGATAAATCTATAACAACATATTTGTGTTTTGTGTTTCTATTGTTGTATGCATAGTGTGTGGACAGACGGAGAGACCAACAATCAAATTAAGAGTTATTATTATTAGTAAGTATTTAGGATAGAAGTAGTAGGAGCAGTAATGTTAGTGCATGAAGTGATATTATTTTAAATAAAAAAAATAATATTCCCTTTCCCCCTCGGCAGCACTAAGTGATTTCAAAGAACTTGCGCTGTTTGTCGTGTTGATTGAACCCACGTGACCGATGTGCACTCAGTTTTTCTCTGCTGGATTATTTCCCATCTGCACCCGCCCGACTGCATTCCTAAACATTTCAGTCATTTAGTTTCTCAGAGTTAGCCTGGACACACTTGGTTAATTAAATAGCTTAACCCAACTTGTTTTTTAAATGTATCTAGCACCTTTCATACAACACACAGACATAAGTGCTTCACATACAAATATTAAATAAATAAATAATGTTTGACAAAGAAAGTGCATCAATTAAACTGTAGTGTTCAAAATCCAAACACCGGGGATGAAAATAATCTAAAAAACAACGATTAAAGCTTAAATTTCATTATAACATTACTTAAAGCTGCAGGTGGAACAATGCTGTCTTGACTTATGAAATGAACCCACATATCGACCTCTGGTTGTGTACTTAAAGCGTTACATCTGTAGCTGCACGTTGAAGCTGTAGGCGGCGGCCGGTATGAAGGAACTAATCTGTCGAACATACCAACGCGACAGAAATGTGGTTGTTATAAAAACAGAAACAGTTCAATTACTCGCCACGCCCTTTTCATGTACTCCGTACAGGAATGAAATGATGAAGATGTTCTGATGATTCACTGGGATATTAATCACAGAGTTCCACAAGTTTCACTTTTGATTTGATCTTGAGAGGAAAGCCTTTGTGCTCACCCTCACCCATTCCAGTCTTCAGGGGAATTCTAAATCTGCAGACGATGGGATTCATGCAGATTCATGCTAATATCTCTGTTGCAACTTCCTTCATAAGTCCCTAAGTTCATAAGTATCTTAGACAGAAAAATATCACAGCTCAACTTCCTGTCCATCTGTGTATTACTGCACATACAAATCTAAAATTAAGTGAAAGGTGTGCATGTTTTTGCATGTTGTAGAGATACTTGATGTTACATTGCCTGTTCCTGTCACATGTCAAACCCTGGCATAAATCTATATTTATTTATTGACTTATTTTTGTGCCTCCACGCTAGGACAGCAGTGACTGGAGGCATTATGTTTTTAGGCTGTCCTTCCATACATATGTACGTTATGTGCGTCCCATTCTCGTGAACATGAAATCTCAGGAACGCCTGGAGGGGATTTCTTCAAATTTGGCAAAAATCTTTTGGACTTCAGAATAAAGTAATTACACTTTGGTGGTCAAGGTCAGCGTGACCTCACAGGAACCTTTGAGGAAATTTCTTAAAATTTGGTACAAACGTCCACTTTGACTAGAGGACAAACTAATTAAGATTTTGGTTGTCAAAGGTCGCTGTGACCCAACTATACACGTTGGTTGCCTCCCAAAAAAATAAAAGTATCAAGAATTGATATAATTATGACGATTTCACCAGATGTCTACGAGGATCAAATGAAGTGATAAGAGTGTAAACTGCTGTTGGCTGGATGGTTCCACTGGGCTGTATCATTCCTGTGGTTCCTCTATTGGGCCCTGCCCCGTCGGCTCAGCTCATAAAAAAGGTTGTTCTGTCAAGTTCATCTCATATTGAGCTTCGACTCTTATGTGCTCTGATGGAAATTTACACAGCAAGAATTTCACCTGGTGAGTAGACAATCAGAAAATAAATGCAACTAATATAGAGACGTATATAGAAATATAGGGAAGTATAAATGTACTACAGAAAGTAATCCATTTGACCACGGATTAATTCATTAAATCAGTGCAATTCTAATCCTCAGGTGGCTGTTCTAGTGATGAGATGGACCAGAACCAAAGCTTCAGAGAGTATAAACTACACTGAAAGAGCAACAGCAGCAACCTCAAGTAAGAGCAGAATGTTTAGTATGTGAAGAGGAAATAGAGAAAGTAAATGACAGCTAGCAGCCAACAAGAAAACTGACATTTTGAATGCTGAAAATCAGTTCAACTGTTTCTGGATCAGACTTCAAACCATTTGAGGCATTGACACTTTCTCTAAAAAACTGCAAGACTCAACTTGAAAATGCATGTTTATACATGTACAGTACAGTTGTTGTGTTTACTTGGGGTACTTTATCTCTGCATTTTGATATTCTCATTTTGCAGATAGAAATACCAAACTGCTGCTCCGTTTATTTCTCTCCCACAAGTCGAAGGGACACGATGGCAGCATCAGCATTCGGTAAGTACCGTGTGTTTGCGAGTAGGTATATGTCATCACTAAAACCCAGCATGACGATGGATACTAGGTCAACGACACGAAGAGGGATTGTACGAGATGGCCACGGGCCAACAAAAAGGTGGAATGTTCTTGGCACCGACTATCTCCCTAATCTCAGTTGGTTTAGCCCTTAAACAATGTTGACACTGAAGACACAAAAGGTGTCAGCTGCTTGGTGCCTGACGGACTCGAAACAAACAGTTGTTTAAATCTTTACTGGTGACATGGTAACCAGTTGTTAGTGGCTGTGTATCGGCAGGTTATTTAGGTGTTGATGATATTCTGGCCTTCTAAGGATTGATTCATGTAGGTTCATGGTCAAATGGTGTCTTCTTTGTTTTTATTTTAGACCAAAGACAAACATCACTCCCCTATGTGAACCCCAATGAGACAACCTTAAAACTACAGTTGACTTCTGGTGTTTCCAGGTTGATCTTAATTTAAAACTAGAAAAGCAACTATTGTGTAAACTCAAGAATAGAAGGTATAGGGATTTGCTATTTTAAAGAAAACAGTAGAATATTATCTGTAAATAATTACAGTTTGACATTTGTTCCTAGCTTAATACCCAGATTGTTTTCATGATATCAATATATTTTTATAATTTCGGAAAGAAATGAGTGCACTACAGTATAAGAGCTATAGCTCTCATGCCATTAAAATATTTTCTATTTAATTTAATTCATGTATCTCTACATTTGTATTGCTTCTGTTAGTGATTCAATGCCAAGAGAAAAGAGACATTTAAAAAAATCAAAATCCATGCTCTTTGTGTCAATCGATGAACATTTGCCCATCAGCCAAATAAAATATAATAAAATAAAATATTCCTACACTTAGTACTCAGTAAGATGGACATTTCTAAAACATTATCCCATTAAGTCTAACTGTCTCCATGCATTAATTTAGGAAACCACGAGGGGGAAAAATGCAAAAGTGAAATGATAAAAATTAGCTGTTATAGTTGTGTGAATTTACAATAATATCAAATAATTTACTATTATAAAATAACATATTTTAATAATGCTTTGGCTTTTGTTTTACAGCATCTGAACTCAGGATTGTGGTGTTTGGAAAGAGAAAAAACGAAAAAACAAGACTAAGTGACTTCATCACGAGGGAAAAAGATAGTCTGTATCTGAAAGTGTCAAAGCAGTGTACAGCCGCCTGTGGAGAATGGAGGGGGACGCAATTAAAAGTAGTGAAAACCTCAGATGTCTTCAGTCTGCCTGAGGACAGAGTGAGACACGAGATGAAAATGTGCGTGGCTCTTTGTCCTCCTGGACCAAATGTCCTCCTGCTCTTAGTGAGGCCGTCAGATTTCAATGACGAGGACAGACAAAAATGTATGTTTATTCTGAGCTGCTTTGGTCAAAATGCCTTTAAATGCTCGATGGTCATCAAAGCACAAAAGGGAGAGGTATACAATTCTTCTGTGGACCAAGTCATCCGAGATTGCAGACAAAGGCAGCACAGCATCAACTTTGATGAAAAAGGTCTTGCGGATTGTGATTATAAAGAACTGATAGGAAAGATGGAGAACATCGTGAATGACAACAAAGGAGGACATCTAAACTGTATTGAAGAGGCTGATCCCATAGCAGTATCCATAACTTTGAAGCCTCCTCTGAACTTAGTGTTGTGTGGGAGATTTGGAGCCTGGAAGACCTCAACAGCTGAAGCCATTCTGGGACAAAGAGAGTTTGGTCCACCTGTTGACTCATCAGAGTGTGTTAAACATCAGGGAGAGGTGAGTGGACGTCGGGTTTCTCTGGTGGAGCTGCCTGCCTTGTATGGAAAACCTCAGGAGGAAGTGATGGAGGAATCACTCAGGTGTATCTCCCTCTGTGATCCTGAGGGCGTCCATGCCTTCGTCCTGGTCCTACCTGTGGGTCCCCTCACTGATGAAGACAAGAAAGAGATGGAGACCATCCAGAAATCATTCACGTCTAGCGTGAATGATTTCACCGTGATTCTGTTCACTGTCAAGTCAGATCCTCGTTCTCCAGCTGTTGTGAGATGTCTGAAGGAGAATATGCACATCCGGGACCTATGCCAGAGCTGTGGAGATCGACATGTTGTCTGGGACCTTAGAGACAAGCAGCAGGTCCTTCATGTGTTGCGCACTGTGGAGAAGATGACAGCTGGCACATCCAGATGTTTCACAAAGGAAATGATGGCCAAGCCCTGGGTGGATAAGGCTGCAAGGCCAAAACCTGGACCGAAGAAGGCAGTTTATGACAAGTGTCTCAGGATGGTGCTGATTGGGAAGACTGGTTCTGGAAAGAGTGCCACTGCAAACACTATTTTGGGCAAAGAATGCTTCAAATCTAAAGCCAGCCCAAAGTCGGTGACAGAGTTTTGCCACAAAGAAACAGGAGAGATCGATGGACGGCCTGTCGTCGTAGTCGACACCCCCGGCTTGTACGACACGAGCCTGACCAACGAGGAAGTTAAACAGGAGCTCGTGAAATGCGTCACCATGTTGGCTCCCGGGCCTCATGTGTTCTTACTGGTGCTGCAGATCGGCCGCCTTACACAGGAGGAGAAAGACACCGTGGAACTGATCAAGACGTTTTTCGGAAAGAAGTCGGAAGACTATATCATCGTCATATTCACCAGAGGAGATGACCTTCAAGGCAAAACATTTAAGAGTTACATGCAGGAAGACAGTGAAGGCTTTGTTGGAAAACTCCTGGATGACTGCAGAGGAAGATACCAGGTCTTCAACAACAAAAATCACAATAAAGATTCAGTCAGAGAGCTACTGAGCAAAGTTGACTCCATGGTGAACACAAACGGTGGTGGCTGCTACACCTCCAAGATGTTCCAAGAAGCTGAAGCAGCCATACAGAAAGAAATGACGAGGATCCTGAAAGGAAAGAAAGACGAGATACAGAGAGAGCTGATGGACTTTGAAAATAAACATATCGAAGTAATTCAGGCCAAGCGGAAAGAATTGGCAGAACAATCAAACAAAACTGAACGAGAGAGAGAGCTGAAAACCAAACTAATCAAGATGAAGGCGGAAAACATTAAGAAGGAGCAGGAAAAGATGGAGAGAGAAGAAGAGAAGAGAAGAGCCGAGGAAAGTAAGACAAAAAGGCAGGATGAAATTCAACAAATGCAGTGGAAACAAAGTCTGGAAGCTGCCGGCAAAACACAGACGGAGGACAGAGTGGAGATGAGACAAGTGCAAGAGATCTGGGAGAAGGACCGGAGGGAGAGGTGGGAGAAACGATATATAGAAGATCAGCGGAGACGATACGAGGAGCAAACGCAGCTTCACAAGCTCAAAGAAGAATATGAACAAGAAAAACACGAGTATGAAAAAAAAAGACAGGGAGATCAAATCAGAAGAGAAAAGGAAGAGAAAGAATTAAAAAAATTACAAGAAACCCTGATGACAAATCTGATGGTGATCCAGAATAAACACGAAGAAGAGGCCAGAAATCAAGCTGAAGAACTAAATGATTTCAGACAGAGGTACACCTATGACTTTGAAGCTCTGACGGAGAAGCACAGCAAGGACATGGACGATCTGAAGGACAGGCATCAGAAACACAACGACTTCCTCATACAACAACTGTGCAAACACAAACTGTGTCAGAGAGACTTTTACAGACTGATCAAAAAACAGGAAGAAGAAATGAAAGAGCTGACGGAGACACTTCATCCACCAAACAAAGAAAACATGTACGAAGAAATCATTGACCTGAAGGCAAGACACGAGGAAGAAACAAATGAGTGGATACAAAAACATGTGAAGAAAGCCAGAAGAAAGAACTGCCCCATTTTATGAGCTGATGTGAGATATGACAACAGCATCACAGTTTCAAACTGCCAAACTACGAGATGTATTCTTCTCCTTTTTGTTCATGTTATATATATTACGTACAGAGTCTGAAATAAACACCCAACAAATGGGTTAATTGTTGGCAGTGTTGGGTAAAGTTGTGAGACGGGGAAACCCACAACAGAAAAACACGTTTAGTAAGGTGAGCGTACAATGGGATGGATCTACACATTTGAAATGTGTTCGCAACTGCTGTGTACAAGCATTGCTATTGACAATATAACCTCGTTAATTTTGAGTTACAGTCAAAGTTCACAGAATTCTAACCATCCATCCATCCATCCATCCATCCATTTTCATCCTCTTATCCGGGGTCGGGTCGCGGTGGCAACAGGCCCAGCAGGCTGATCCAGGCTCCCCTCTCACCCGCAACACGTTCCAGCTCGTTCTGGGGGATCCCGAGGCGTTCCCAGGCCAGCTGGGAGATATAATCCCTCCAGCGTGTCATGGGTCTTCCCCGGGGTCTCCTACCAGTTGGGCGTGCCTTGAAAACCTCTAACGGGAGGCATCCAGGAGGCATCCTGATTAGATGCCCAAACCACCTCAGCTGACTCCTTTCGATACGAAGGAGTAGCGCCTCAACTCCAAGTTCCCTCCTGATGTCCGAGCTCCTTACCCTATCTCTAAGGCTGAGCCCGGCCACCCTACGGAGAAAACTCATCTCCTTACCCTATCTCTAAGGCTGAGCCCGGCCACCCTACAGAGGAAACTCATCTCCTTACCCTATCTCTAAGGCTGAGCCCGGCCACCCTACAGAGGAAACTCATCTCCTTACCCTATCTCTAAGGCTGAGCCCGGCCACCCTACAGAGGAAACTCATCTCCTTACCCTATCTCTAAGGCTGAGCCTGGCCACCCTACAGAGGAAACTCATCTCCTTACCCTATCTCTAAGGCTGAGCCTGGCCACCCTACAGAGGAAACTCATCTCCTTACCCTATCTCTAAGGCTGAGCCCGGCCACGCTACGGAGGAAACTCATCTCCTTACCCTGTCTCTAAGGCTGAGCCCGGCCACCCTACGGAGGAAACTCATCTCCTTACCATATCTCTAAGGCTGAGCCCGGCCACCCTACGGAGGAAACTCATCTCCTTACCCTAGCTCTAAGGCTGAGCCAAGCCACCCTACAGAGGAAACTTATTTCGGCCGATTGTATCCGAGACAGAATTCTAACCAATAACCATCAATAAAAAGACGCGCACTCATTAGTGTATCTACTTCACGTATCAATTACGTCTAAAGCATAGCTCAACCTCTGGTCCTGAGAAGTGCCGTAAACCTGCATTCTCTCTCAAGGCCATCAGCAAAAGTCTGCTCTCTGGTTGCTAAAAACCAAGATGGCGACGACCAAAATGCCAAACTCCAGGCTTCGAAAGCGCTGTCCACAAACCAACGACGACTACATCCGCTTCTGACGTGCAGCCTACGGAAATGAGTCTTGTGGTCGGGTGAGAGAGGGCGGAGGAGGATGGAGCAGAGGAGAAATAAGCAGTTATGTAGTCAAGTGGTGGTAAATGTAAAGTGTAGGTTTAAGTTTGTCCTGCAGCTACTCAAGTTAAGTTCCCCTGTTCGGCTTCACCACTGTAAAGTGAAGAGGGTTAACCCCGAAGTGGGCGTCACAATGTCTCTTTGTTGTTCTGGACTAATCGCTGTATGAATTGAAATGTATTGGTAGTATATATTTGCACGACGGTATTATACCATGCATGTCATTGTTTTCCGGTGTTAATATGTGTCAAACATTGAATGGCATCATTCTTTACATAAAAATGAAGTTGAAAAGATCTCCTGGTTTCAAAACATCTCGCTAACAAGGACCACAGTTGGCTGGCTAACACGGGCACATTTAAAGTAATGTTGATGAATGTGTGTTGTACTTATGAACATATAAATGTAATTAAATGGTATTCCTTCATTTGGTGCATGTATTTTAAAAAGGGGCAGATCAAATTTAGAGTGGCAGACGAAAAACTAATTACTCTCACGGTGGCAGTTTCAGACCCTGAAATCTTTTTAAAATGTAAGACTTTAATTTAAAGTTTGCACTGTAAGAATATTTGTCTTTTCTTTTGTTCAGTTAGGCTTGTTATCGTCACATCTTATGAAAGCTAAGATGCTTTATTTAGTCATTTAGAATGTTTCTCTTCTGAAAAATCACTAAATATGTTTCTGTTTCTTGTAAACGCACTTCACTGATTATAAAATGATTATAGACGAATAAACAGTTTGAATCTTTACGTTTGTGTCACATCTTTCCTTGTAGAGCTCATTTAAGAAAACCATCAGCATACAACTCATAATGTAAGAAGTGTGCATAATCTAATTGTAATCATAATGTAATAACAGTGTTTTATATAAAGTTGTAAGTAATTACATTATAGGATAAATATTACATTATAAACTAAGCAAATCTTGTTTTTAATAATGTAATATATTTTGTGCATAATGTAATAATTTAAAAAAGTGATCTCTGTCTTCTTAAAGCACATGAACCCTGAGACACAAGTGGAGTCATTGATTTGATTTGGTCTTGAGGGCTTGATCCTGGTGCTTCATTTAATATACTGGATGATTTTTTAGCATGTTAAAAAATTTCCATGCATAAAAAAAAAAATACGTATGTGTTTTTTTTTACATTATGTACTGACTATTACATTTTAAGCTTTTTATATTTAAACTATAACAGTATGCAAAGTTACTACATTATGTGCAGTTATTACAATATGCACTGCTACAGTACTTTACCACACTGCCACAAATAGATTATATTAAAACCAATCATCAAAGGTGTCGGACCTGTGTGAATGCTTTTGTTATAGTTTATCAAACTTTGAAAAAAACAAAAACATACAGAATAAACATCTTGAATGCAATGTGACTGTTTAAAGAAGAGCAGAAATGTATTCATAAAGTAAGAGTGGACTCTTACAGAAAATAAAATATGTATTATGATATATAAGACTGTGTGAGACTCTTGTATGTTCTCCAGCCTGAGGACTTCACTACGCAACACAAACAGAGACTCTGCAGAAAACCTCAGCGTTCAATAATGTTTAACTTTTACATAAACACACAGCAACAAGCAACAAGCAACAAGCAACAAGCAACAAGCAGCGAGCAACAAGCAACAAGCAACAAGCAGCGAGCAGCAAGCTAGAGCACTTCTGTGTTTATTGTGGTTGTGTTTTTAATATTTAAAAACCCTTTTAATTCAGCAGCACCACAAACCTAAGAAATGACCATATGTAAAATAAAACCAACAACCCTCTGACACCGTATCCACGGAAACATCATGCATGTGTCTACGAAGATGTACATAATAAACTGGTGAGACGGGTCCGCTTCATGAAACAATGGCCTCGAATGTGTTGGTTAATTATCTTATGATGACTAATGTTGGTGACTGAACCATTATTCAACGTTCATAATTACAGGGCTGTCACAATATATTACTGTGGCCTATAAATATCACAATAATATATCATTATCTATCGCAAATTTGAAAAAGGAAAAAAATAAAAATTATATATATATATATATGCCATCTGTCAAATTCATCTTTAACTTTGTTAATCGTGCATTTTGTCTCTTTTTGTGTGGATTATTTACATAATATAATGTGTGTAACATGATATCAAAATGACTTATTTAATACATCACGTTATCGTTGATACCCCTACCAGCTGGTGATGAATGGTGACTTGTGTTACAGCTTATATTAAACATACACGTGGAAAACTCTGCAGCTAACTTTTTAGTGGGGATGATTTGGTTTTCATTAGTGTATTTACAAGTTTAAAAAAAAAGAAAATATATAAAAATTTACTTTTGTCTTTTTTGTCCATTAGATTTAGTTTTGTCTGTGGGAGGAGTCTGTGGGAGGAGCTTTACAACATATCTGCAGACACGGTTGGCGTGCCAGTGTCAGATATTATCACCATGAAATATTTTTCATGATGAACATGTGAACTTCCTGCTGTGGACGAGTTGGACCTGTTTCCTTCGTTCACGCAGAACACTTTGCTTTCTTTGTAGCGCCGAGCTTCTGTTTTGCGAAGTTACTGTTTACTATATTGTACTTTTATATTAAAGATCAATCCGCAAACAACACGTTGGATTATTTGTTGCATAACCACTGTGTGGTACTGTTTTAAAAGAGAGGACGGGCGTGTCTGTCTGTGAGGAAACAGGGGACTGTTTGATGAGAAAGAGAAAAACGAGGTCATCACAAAGAGGGATGAACAGTCAGCTGATCAGTCGACTGGAGTTCAGTCAGGACGTTGTGTCGTTTCATTGTTGACCCCAAGAAAGTGGATCACATCACTCCAGTTCTGAGGTCTTTGCACTGGCTTCCTGTCCAACAAAGAATTGACTTTAAAATCCTGCTGTTGGTTTATAAAGCACAGAATGGTTTAGGGCCTAAATACATTTCTGATCTGCTGCTACCTTATGAACCATCCCGACCCCTGAGGTCGTCTGGGACTGGTCTACTTCCTGTTAGGTCTACTTCCTGTTAGGTCTACTTCCTGTTCCAAGAGTCAGAACTAAACATGGAGAAGCAGCCTTCAGTTATTCTGCTCCACATATCTGGAACAAGGTCCCTGAAAGCTGCAGGTCTGCTGAGACCCTAAACTCCTTTAAATCCAGATTGAAGACTCTTCTGTTTGCTGTTGCCTTTAATTGAACCAGATTCAAGGATCTTAATCAATTTCTGCATTTCACTACTGAATTTTAATTCTTAAACTGCACTGCAACTTTTATTCTATTTCTTAGCTTTTTAATGTTTTACTGACTGTTTTTTTATTTTTAAATGAATGTTCTTAATTGTTTTTAAATCTTCTTTTCTTTTGCATTATGTTTTGATGCTTTTAAGGGTTTTATGTGAAGCACTTTGAATTACCTTATTGTTGAAATGTGCTATACAAATAAACTTGCCTTTCCTTGTCTTGCCCTTAGATTGACTCAGGTAAAATATCAATGCAGTTATCTTACTTTCATTTCTATCGTCTCAGCCTCAAAAAGGCAAAGTCACGGGTCAGTCAGTCGACCGTGGCTGTTCATCATACCTGCCTGCGTCATAACCTGATAAAACAAGGTTTTCTCAGTTAGTACTTTCATTTATGAGCTTTGAAGAAGAAGGACTGCACGGGATGTCCGCTGGTGAGTACTCTCAATAAAGGAAAACGCATAAAATCCATGTATCTATTACTAAATCTTTTAAAACTGTTAACTGGTAAAGCCTCAGGTGCGTAATGTTTATATCTTCAGCTTTGGTAATCAGAATCACAGTTTGCAGTTATTGAAGTAAGTGCACTACTAAACCATTGATTCAGACATAATATGCTGTGAGAAGAATCTAACAAAAGCAAAACAAATATATATAAAACAGCCATTTCAGTGCAGCATGTTGAAGTTTCAAGATGAAGGGAAATAACAGCTCTCAGCCAACAAGAAAAAATATTTTCATTTGAAAATTATCTGAAAATTTAAAGCAGATATTTGTTCAAGTAAATCAAAGTTTGTTTTCAATTTGTTGAATATAATATTTATATTCATCCTGCAACATACAGTAGCAATCATTTATATTAATAGAAAGTAAATTCTTATTTCTTGATATTTAGCTTTATTCCATATTAAACACTGTACTCAAGTTTAATTAGCCTTTACAAGTTTAAAATTGAAAGGCCCTGCACATCAAAGGTGTTCGATCATTGTAACTTAGCACAGATTGAAGTTGGGAATAACGTGAGACTCCATGTACCGACACAGGAATGATAAAAATGTGATTCGTCCTGCCCTGACACTTCTATCATTTTTCCAAATCTCTTCAGAAACCACACCCACTTCCATGTGACGAAAGACTGACACAGCGTTGACTGTGCTGTGATTGGCTGGTAGTCGTTGCCTCGACGTGTACGCGTGATGTAAGTTAAGTGAGTAAAATAAGTAAATTCTATTTATCTTTCAAAACCTCGGGCCTTACAAGAGGACACATGATTGAAACATTACTACAGGAGAAAATAGTTCTAAAACAACAAAAAGAACAGAAGCATCTCAGCTCAAAATAGAGAACATGGCTCAAGAAGAAAAGAACTTAGAAAACAGATAGGACTTCAGCTGGGACTTAAAACACCCAACAGAGTCTGCTGAGCTGAAACCCAGGAGAATGTTCCACAGCCTGGGATTCAGGACAGCAAACACACAGTCCCCTTGTGTATTGAGTCTTGAACAAGGTACAACTAGCAGGCCTTGTTCAGAGGACCTAAAGGGACTGAGCGGAGGTAAACCGCATTGGTAGTTCACTAATATGTTGTGACATTAGTAATAAATAGACAGATATGATTGATTGTATTAGGATAACTACTCTTTTTTTCAATTAATCCATGTGTAATGAATAATATAGTCTTATTAAAAAACAACACTAAGATAACTGTTGACAAAGCAACATTTATATGGCTGAAATGGAGCAGATGGTCCCTTAAAAGTTTATGTTTATGTTGTTTATATATAATTAGGGCCCGAGCACCGACAACGTCGGGCCAGCGAAGGCCCTATTGAAACTGTAGTGTTTCTTCTTTTTCTTATTCTGCCAATTGAATTGCATTTTTGGGGGCTTTATCATATCACAAAACACCCCAAAATTGACATGCATATCAGGACTCGTGAAAAATGTGATATTTTAAGGGTCTAGCATTTGGGTATAACAGAAGTACTCTATATAGCGCCTCCTAGAGTGTTTTTTTTACCACAACCAATGACAGATTGACTTGAAATTTGACACACATATCCGGTTGTGTTTGCTCTACAAAAAAATTAACCAGAGCATTAAGCTCCGCCTACTTAGATTCTCTGCTATTTTGAATTTTGTGAAAAACTAATTTTTGCGAACTCCTCCTACACGCTCAGTCTGATTGATACCAAATTAGCTGTGGATCATTACTGGATGGATTTCATCAAAAGTTATCAAAATCTTGTTGATATCTCATTGTGTTTAGAAAAAATGACCGATGAACCTCTAAGGGGCTTGGCTTAGTACATCAATACACATAACTTCAAAAACACTTCGTCTATTATCACCAAATATGTAACATATGTTCACATCGCATCCTTTAACTTACCCTGTCATTTTCATTCTATTCAAACACTAGGGGGCGCTGCAGTTAATCTCCCAAATTCTACTTTTTTAGCAATTTTTCATAATTTTCAGGTGTTATATTTTAACGAACTCCTCCTCCAAAATGTTTGCGATCAACTTTAAATTTGATCAGAATAATCTGAAGACCTTTATGATGGAAATTTATCAAAATGTGAGTTATCATTGAACGGTCTTGACGTGGCGTGGCGGCCATTACACGCCCATTTCATGCAGTTCGCCAAGAAAGAGGAAGTTGTTGTAACTCCAAGGTATATTATCCAATCTGCCCCAAATTTCTTTTGCATACAAACATTTTCACATAGTCATAGCGCCACCTACTGGCAAAATGAAATAACACGTTTTTTACTTTGATGTATTACTCCTAGCCAGTTGACCAGATCAGTCTCAAATTTTGTAAGTAATGCCTTAACACATTGACGATACTTCAACATGAATATTGTAAGTTATCCTTGAATGATGTTGCCTTGGCCATCATTCGCAATGAAAAAAGAAGCATATTTCTCTGTGGCTTGGCATGGTAAAAACCTCATGGAACTTTCCACACATGTCAAAGGTGATGGAAATAAATATTTGATATGGGTTTTGGCCTTTGCTGTCATAAATTGCCTCAATAGCGCCCCCTACAAATTTTCAAAAGAGCAGCCCAGCGCTACGTTTCCCCTACATATATGATAGAAATATCCATAATTTTTTTAACATTTCTAGGTGCTATACTTTAACGAACTCCTCCTAGGGAATTTATCAGATCCACTTCAAATTTGGTCAGTACAATCTAAAGACCTTTGTGATTGAAAATTATCAAAAGCTTTACGTTTGACGGAATGGTGAAGCCATAGCGGGCGATCATTTTACTTGATTCGCCATTAAACAACAAGCTCATATAACTCCTCTGGACTTTCTCAAATCTGCCCTAAACTTGTCATGCTTGATAACAGTCATGGCCTGAGGATGTCTACAAGCCTATTTTCACTAAGAGTTATAGAGCCACCTACTGGCAAGAGGAAGTCAGTGTGATGTGACAAACAGCATCCAATTTACATAACATTTACTTGATGTTGTCTACTTTGAGAAACATAATGCATGTTGACGCATGTTGTCTAGCGCCACACAGTGGATACAGGAATTGGTGGACTGTTTGTAAAGCATAATTTCCAGCCTCACTCCCTGCAGGAAAAAAAGTCTAACTCGTGGGCGCGTTGTCCGATGGTCGCAGACATTCTTGGCCGCGTGTGCTGAATCTGCCCCAAACTTGTCATGCTTGATAAAAGTAAGGGCCTGAGGATATCGACAAGCCTATTTTCACTCTAAGCGCCACCTACTGGCGAAAGGAAATCAGCGTTACGTGACAAACGGCATCAGATTTACATGACATTTACATGTCGTGGTCTACACTTAGAGAAACATGATGCATGTTGTTGAGCTTGTCGGCTAGCGTCACACAGTGGCTACAGGAACTGGTGAAGTATTTGCAAAGCGTAATTTCCTGCGTCACGCACTCCACTCGGGAAAAGAAACTCTGACTGGCGGTCGAACGTTCTGGGCCGAGCAAGCCAGCGGCTCCGACGCACGCAAAGGTGCGAGGACCCGTTCATTGCTGCTTGCAGCTTTAATTTAATATTAAAATGCCCAAAGGATGTTGAAATTAAAATATAGATGAGAGTATACAGGACACTTGGCAAAACACACATCTTCTTAAAGGTTCGTCTGGATTATCCATAGCAACTGGGGTTTCTTATGGAAAATAAATAATGCTAACTAACTTCACTCCTCTGTGTTTCAGTGTTATCATTTTGCATTGTTTTTCCTTAAACCCAACAGACATCAACAGCTTCTCCAGTGGTATTCTTAGGCATTTCCAACTGAGGGAAAATATGGCAGGACCAGCAACTGCAGCGCATGGTGAGTTTAGTTGGAGAGCATTCAGACTAAACACAGTTCTCCATTAAAACAACACATTGCGTCCTTGGACATAGAATATGAGTAGAACGGACATTGAACTGTTTGCCTTGGTCATTGGATCAGGTCAGAAGAAAGTGGCGATTGTTATTAGTTGTTATGGTGACAAACACAAGTCAGTCAATGTATCCTCAAACAACTGTTCTTGTGATATCTTACGTAAAGTTTTCCTACTAAAGTCAGCAACACTTGTCAATTTCCGGTCGTTACATGCATACGGTCAAACTTCCATCTTCACAGGAAACTCAGTTAGGTTTAGGCAACAAAACGACCTAGTTAGATTTAGGAAAAGATTGTCGTATGGGTTAAAATAACCAAGGAAGTGCCGTTACTAAAGTAGGTAAGTTTCGTGACAAAAACATCAACGTTGACTTCTCGTTTCACATTAGGAACGAACAGCGGTCTCCTGGCCGTTTGTTGGACCCGTCCACCTGACATCCCTTCCGTCCATTTTTAGTCATACTTTTGTCTCATCATGCAATCCTCAATTCCATGCAAGCAGCTAGGCAACAAATATAGTGCACTAAAGACCCTCTCAATGCTTCGCACTACTGCTAGTCGGTTGATGCGGAAGTTAGCCCGCTACAATGGTTGCAATGGAAATGGTACACATAAAAAGGGCAGCTGTTTTGACCATCCTGCTATGTTTATTTAAATAATACTGCCCGTTCTACTAAAATTCTATTATCTATTGTTGCTTCACAAACCAGTGAGAAATTTAATAAAATCTAGGAAGAGCAGTTTTTCATTGGCTGGCCTCATTCAAATTAATGAGGGGGCTGCATTTTGTTACGCAATGAGTAAAGTAAGACTTGGCCGAAGCTGTATCCTATCACATAGAAAAAGAAGAAACCTGTCCCTAAACATCTTTGATAAATCGATGCCTGAAAGACAAAAAAAATTAAAAGACGACAATGCCAATGAGTTAATATAGCAATGGTAATCATGTTGTTTCTGTTGTTTTACAGCATCTGAACTCAGAATTGTTATATTTGGAAAGAGTCAAACTGCACAGATGGAACTAAGTAACTTCATCAAAGGGAAAAAAGAATTTTCTTTTCTAAAAAAAACCAAGAAACCTACTGCCAAGGGGGAATTGCTCGCAACAGTAGTGACAACGCGAGAAATCTTCAGTATGCCAGTGAAAAAAGTGAGATACAAAATAAAGACATGTGTTGCTCAATGCCACCCTGGACCAAATGTCCTGCTGCTGTTAGTGAAGCCCTCTGATTTCACTGAGGACAACAGACAAAAACTGGAGGTCATCCTGAGTTTGTTTGGTGAAGATGCTTTTAAATACTCAATGGTCATCATGACACATGATGACCAGGGAAAAAATTTGGCAGTGGATCGAATCGTCCAAGACTGCAGACATGGGCAGTACAGAATTGACTTGGATAAAAAAGATTCTGTTATCTATGATCGTCAAGTACTGATAGAAAAGATGGAGGACATTGTGAGAGACAACAGGGGCGGACATCTTAACTGTACTGAAGAGGCTGATTTCTTGGAAGCACCTGAATGTGCACAATTTAAATCCTCTCTGAACTTAGTGCTGTGTGGGAGATTTAGAGTTGGGAAGAACTCAGCAGTCAATGCCATTCTGGGACAAAGAAAGTTTGGTCCACCTGCTGACTCATCAGAGTGTGTTAAACATCAGGGAGAGGTGAGTGGACGTCGGGTTTCTCTGGTGGAGCTGCCTGCCTTGTGTGGAAAACCTCAGGAGGAAGTGATGAAGGAATCACTCAGGTGTATCTCCCTCTGTGATCCTGAGGGCGTCCTTGCCTTCATCCTAGTCCTACCGTTGGATCCTCCCACAGATGAAGACAGGAAAGAGTTGGAGACCATCCAGAACACATTCAGCTCTTCAGTCAATGACTTCACCTTGATTCTGTTCACTCTGGAGTCAGATCCCAAAGCTCCAGATGTTACCTTGTTGTTAAAGAACAAAAACATCCAGGAGCTCTGTCAGAGCTGTGGAGGAAGATATTATGTCGTCAACATCAAGGACCAGCAGCAGATCCCAGAGCTGCTGGATGCTGTGGAAAAGATGAAAGTTGTGGGATCAAGATGTTTCACAAAGGAAATGATGGCCAATCCCTTGGTGAATAAGGCGGCAAGGTGTAGATCGGAAAAGAAAAAGGCAGGTTCTGAAAAACAGAAACCAGACCATCTCAGGATGGTGCTGATTGGGAAGACAGGCAGCGGAAAGAGTGCCACTGCAAACACAATTTTGGGCAAAGAATGCTTTGATTCTAAATCAAGCCAAAAGTCAGTGACCAAGTTTTGCAAAAAAAAAGAGGGAAAGATCGATGGACGGCCTGTCGTCATAGTCGACACCCCCGGCTTGTTCGACACCGTTCTGAGTAACGAGGAAGTTAAAGAGGAGCTCGTGAAATGCGTCACCATGTTGGCTCCTGGACCTCATGTGTTCTTACTGGTGCTGCAGATCGGTCGCTTCACAAAAGAGGAGCAAGACACCGTCGAACTGATCAAGGACTTTTTTGGCAAGAAGTCAGAAGACTACATCATCCTTATATTCACCAGAGGAGATGACCTTAAAAAACAAACAATTGAGAGTTACATAGGAGAAGATAATGAAGACTATGTAAAAAAACTGATAACTGAATGTGGAGGAAGATACCACGTCTTCAATAACAACGATGAGAGGAATCGTTCTCAAGTCAGCCAGCTGCTGACCAAGGTTGAGTCAATGGTCAAGAAAAATGGAGGTGGCTGCTACACCTCAGATATGTTCAGTGAGGCAGAGGCAGCCATACAAAAGGAAATGGAGAGGATACTGAATGAGAAGGAAAAAGAGATACAGAGACAGAAGAGGGACCATGAAAGAGAACTTGAAGTAAAATTGCAAGAGATGACTAAAGAAAATGAACAAAAAAGAGAAGAGAGAGACAAAACACTCAGGAAAAAGGAGGAACACATTAACAAAGAACAGGAGAAGAAGAAAAGGGAAGAGGAACAAAGAGCAGAAGAGCAAAATGAGTGTAAAAGGCAAGACGATATGCAGCAAAGGCAATGGGAACAAAAACTTTTAGCTTTGGAGAGCAAGTTTGAATCGGAAAGAAAGACATTTACTGACAGAAAACTGATGCAAAAAATAGAAGAAATGCAAAAAGAACGAGCAAATTGGCAGAGGGAACGCAAAATATGGTGGGTAAAACAACATCAAGAAGATAAAAAAAGACAGGAGGAGGAGCAAATACGACTGAAAGAGCTCAGAGAAGAATATGAGCAGGAACACAGAAGAAAAGAAGAAGATCGAATCAGAAGAGAACAGGAGGAAAAAGAACAGAAAGAATTACAGGAAAACTTTCAAAAGAAAATGGAGGACATGAAGAAGAGCAGTGAAGAGGATGCCAGGAAGCAAGCTGAAGAATTCAATGAGTTCAAACTGAGATACACCGCCAACGTTGAAACTCTGACAGTAAAACAAAAACAGCAAATGGAGGACGTGATGCAAAGTCAACAACAAACCAAAGACTTCCTGATAAAACATCTGCGCAAGAACAAAGTGAATCAAAAGGAACTTGATGCATTGAATAAAAAACAAGAACAAGAAATGTATGACATGACACAGAAACATTCTCCACAAAGCAAAGAAATCAATGAATTAAAGAAGGCACATGAGAAGGAAATGGATAACTGGTTACAGGAACATGTGAGGAGAGACGCAGAAGACAAGGCGTGTAGCATTTTATGAGATAACTTTCTCAGCAGCAAGACAAACAACGCTTTTGGTCTTATTCTGCGTTGGAATATAATAATAATATAATATATAGACTGACGTTTTATATCGGTTGCACTGTTACGTCATATTTTTGCATTCATGTGCACCAGGACACGATTTAGGTGCACTCAAGATTTTTACCGCGTCTTTTGGCCCCACAATAATCTCTTCTAAGGTTTTTTTACACATTGTCCATTTCAGGAATAAAGGTTGGGATAATTGTTTAGTGAGTGAGACGAGGCCGTCTCCACCAAAGATGTTGGGACCTCCCCATTGTATCCATTTCACAGATCACATAGCTCCCCCTAAAGATCCCCTTTGCAATGGAAACATGCAACAGATGGGACCCAAATCTACACCAGCCTACTTTTGATAGAGGGACAAACCTTTTATTAAAATAATCACATCTATATAACTTCTATACGTCACACCAAACGTTTTTGAACTACAGTTACTTCTTAGAGACTGTGTCTGCTAACTATCCAATTACAAAAGAAAATGACACACTGCGTCTCGCACATTAAAATGCCAATGGAGAGAACATTGATCCGCTGTGGAAACACTGTGCTTTGAAACAGAACTTTTCACGTACAGTGGGTGTTTTATGTCGCCTTAATATACTGTTTTTATAACTTTCATTATTTAGCAAATGTACTTACAAAACACGCTGCAAGTGCTCTCATCCAAAACATATTAAAGAAATGTGTAATAAAATAAGCTTTGAGCCGAGCCTTCAAACACAAAATGTCAAAGTGTCACTTCACCCACTCCAAAGCCGCAGTGGCATCTTAAGGGAAGGCCCGTACCCGATCCAACAGCAAGATGACAAAAATACGAGATCTGCAGCTCAACCAAGATGACAAAATGACAAATGAGAAGATAAAGGATGTGAAGCAAGAGCACCAGATCTAAAGAAAGAGTCTGGATACAGACGCAGGGTCAGAGACCAGAGAAACGGGAACACAGCGAGGAAGGGAAGAAACAGGATGTATCGCAGTGGGATATCATGTTTGTCTGTTTATTATTGTCATTATTAACTCAATGTTTTACTTTTTTCATCATTAGAAATTATTATTAATTATCTACAGAGCTGTACATGTATAGGTTTGGGTGCAACGTGCTACTGAAGTTAACAGTTAACAGTTAAACAAACGGATTCATTGTGGGGAAGTAATAGTTAACGCTAGTATATCATCATAATATAAATTATAACAAAGAAGGCAGCACAATTTGAGAATGTGGGATTATCTTAATCAGGTATTTTTATCATATGTAGTAATTTTACTTTAAATTGTAACGTTGACTGTTGAATTTCTTTTTTCTTTTTTATTAAAATTCGATTTATCATCATTGATTTAGAGGCTTCATGTATTTGTTTTAATTATCTGTTTGTTTTTTGGCTTTCTGATGGAGATATGTTCATAATAATTAAATGATTATTGTATTGTAAATGATTAACACTGTACTTATCAACTTTTTTCTTCTCTTTTTTTGTAAGGAGCGATGCTTTTATTAGCCATTCAGGGTGTTTCTTCAAATAAACTGCAGCACGCTGGTTGACTGGCTGATTCATGTCCTTTGTTTCCTCCATCAAGAGTAACGTAACACAGCTGACATGAACTTAATATTGTGGGTACGGTAGCATTTGTGCATGAAAATAACTTGTGGCTCTACAGAATGTGCCAACAAAACATGGGCTTTATGTCGGGGTAGCATGTGTGTAGCATTTCTGTATTCATTGTTTCTGTTAAACGGTTTATTAAACTGGCAACAATAATGTTATCTGCTAACGGTAGAAACATTGCACGTGTCGTGTGTCATTACGGTAACTTTCAAATAATTCTGATGGCTTAAGTAGAAAAGTAAGACAACTCTGGTGTGGACCATGTTGTTTTCTGTGAATGTATTTGTATGGGGACTTTAATATTTACAATATTGGCCTCAAAGTCACAAATGTTATTTTATTGTTATTATGACCAAATATACTGAATAGCCTACAAATCTTATTTGGTGCAAGAACAACAAAAAGATGATTCTTCTAAAATAACTAAATATAGATACATGATGTAATCATTCATTCAAATTAAGAAAATAAACTTTGAAACTCAATACCTTCTGTAAGTACTCTGAGATAGTTTATTATCATGTGTCTCCAGGACAGTGCATCCTGTGTCCGTGTCGTGGTTTTACATGGTGGAGATGTTTAGATGACAGTCACACACCAGATGTGATTGCGAGGATCAGACCTGCTCTTACCTGTACTGCACCACCATCATGTTCTGCTCCCCACAGTGTCGGGCGCAGCGGATGTACCTCATCCAGCTGGACTTACTGGGATCGTTACCGTCAATGAAATGCTGTAACGTCCCCTCGGCATCGTAGATCTGGAACCACAGATACACAGGGTCAGAAGAGAGAGCAGCACATGAACAGGAGCACTGCTCATTCTGATGAATGCAGTGTGTCCCTCTGCATCTGTTCAGAGTTACAAGAAACCACGTACAGTGAAGGTATTTCTGGGTTTTACAGCTGTAAAAAGGGCAATAACATTAGATACAGGTGACAAAAGCTGCAACTGCTGCTATATTAAATTATATTATTATATAAATATTAGATATGATTTAGATTCACACATTTTTGTACCATATTTTGACAGTTAACAAAACAAACTATATATATATATATATATATATATATATATATATATATTACTATTATATTTACTTATTTATTTATTTACATATTTATTTATTAATTTACTTATAAATGTACTTATTATTATTATTTTATTTATTAATTCACCTATTTATTCACCCATTTATTCACTTATTAATTTATATATTAATTTATATATTTTTGTGCACCATTTATCATATCTTTATTATTTTTTATTTATTTTTATATTTAATGTCTGTTTTTGCATAGCTTATTTGGAAAGTTTATTCATACAGCTGCAGTATGATTACATTTTTTTTACTGCGTTCTGAAAAAGGAAAATACATATAAACTATGATAAATATACTGTTTATGGATAATAGATCTGCAGAGTTGGGGCTTTGGTTAAAGTGTTAAAGAAGTCACAACTGATGTCGTTTTAGATTTCACTCCTACAGTCTTCTCTTCAGGACCGTCAGTATTTCATGACAGCAGCTGTTACACTTTAAATTTGAAAAAAAATGGAAATGTTGAGGAAAGAGAAGATTTACGCAACAGTTTTATGTCGCGGAGCTAAAAGTATACAAGCTTCAGTTAAATACCATTTCGCTCCCGAGTATTTACACCCACAGATTAGTTTAAGTGTTTAACTGTAAGACTGTAGGTGGTGCAGGAATATTCACGGCAAAGCCAAAGTCAAAATCTGTACATTTTTAAGAGACTCATCACATAATTTGCGTGGTGACGTTTCCGTTTAAGGTTCAGGTCGCTGCACTCGCAGCTCAAACAAAAAGGAATAACTCCAGTTGATTTGAAATGTTTTAAAACAAATCCTTGGCAGCAGATCATTGGGGTCTTCTCCTCAGTCGGGCTGAAGCTGCGGTTATTACCGGCCTCTGGGTGTTAAACGTTATACAAACCTGATTTAAACCTGCTTAAAAGCCTCGCTGCTCCACCTGGCAGCATGAAAACAAGTTCTGAGGTCTAAAAATACTGTTTTCAGAGCAAGCGGGGAGGAAACAAGATGTATGAACATGAAACAGAAACCAGAAGAAGCTTTTTGCTGCTTGTGTGGCATAAAGACGCAGATATCAGTCCATTTTCATGATCTCCAGAGGATGAATCCGTATGATTTTAGCCTCTTTTTCCAAAGGGAGGCCACAAATTCCACTTGTACACACGAAATATTAAAATTAAACGGTCAGGTTGGGAGGAAATTTGCTGAACACATTCCCTAAAATAGGTAGTTTAGTTGTCTAAACCAAAACCTAACTAAGTAGTATTATTGTCTGAACCTAACTAAGTAGTTTAGTTGTCTAAACCTAACTAAGTAGTTTAGTTGTCTAAACCTAACTAAGTAGTTTAGTTGTCTAAACCTAACTAAGTAGTTTAGTTGTCTAAACCTAACTAAGTAGTTTAGTTGTCTAAACCTAACTAAGTAGTTTTGTTGTCTAACCTAACTAAGTAGTTTAGTTGTAACCTAACTAAGTAGTTTAGTTGTCTAAACCTAACTAAGTAGTTTAGTTGTCTAAACCTAACTAAGTAGTTTAGTTGTCTAAACCTAACTAAGTAGTTTTGTTGTCTGAACCTAACTAAGTAGTTTAGTTAATTTCTTTATAGTAAAACTTAAAGTTATCTTAACACACAATTTAGTTAGTAAGTACAATCATTGTATTAAACTACTGTTTCTCCCTCCAGTAGTCCCAGAGAGTCCATTGCAACAGTCTTTAATTAAAAAATATATTTAAAAAATGTGAAAGAAGGACTAGTGGACAAATTAAATAAATAAAAAAAAATAACAACCTCTGAACCCTAAAACCCGCCGGCGGGATGGAAAACAGTCACCAAAACTTCACAGTTTTCCACAGCCAGAAGCTGTAAAAAACAACAGTCCTTGAACATCATGTGTGACAAACGCTTCCATCAGAAACAAAACAAACAACAACGAAGCTTAAAATTGTAATATTTCACAAAAATAATTATTCTACATATCTCAGGTAAACGTTTGCCCAAAAATAAAACATTTGCTGATCCTGTATAAAACATAGAATTCTGAGCTCCTCAGTGCAACCAGGAAGCCATGAGGGATAGTTCAATGTCCACAGCACGTAAAGACACCGGAGCATGTTGGATGTGTCGAATCCATTCAATTCCAATTTTTGTAAAATATGAAAATAAGAAATTTGACATGTATTTTTTTTATGATTTATGTTATTGTAACTGTGTCATTCTGCACTAAAGACGTGTTCTAGTTCTCTCTACTTCTACTCATGATGGTTCCAGAGAGGAGCAGCACTTTTATATATTACAGAGAAAATCAAAGTCCCAGAGAGAAAACTGCTTGATGCTCTGAGGGTTAATGCTTCTCTTGTGTTCCACCTCCTCACAGTTGTGTTAAATAAAAGTGTTGGTTTTGAGGGTTGGGGTCAGATAAGTTTAGTTTGGGTTAATGGACTACAGGAGGAATGTTTACAGGGTCCTCGTCGTACGAACATGTGTGTGGTGTTTTATGTTCGCAGCCTGTAATGAAACTCCTGCACGCCGCTGTTGTTTAAAGCTTGTTACTCGCAGCCATTTGTCACTGACGTCTCTTTCAAACAGCCGGCCGGACGTCCAGCTTCACTCCGCTGGGCGCAAAGAGCTGTTCACGCTCTGTTTGTTGTCTTTAGATCGTTGACGTCATGTCTTTTAAATCATTGCTCATCAAATGTTAGTTTAAAAGTCGTAAACATTATGAATCAGGAATGAGTTATTTAATATCATATTTAAAGAAAACACAAACCTCTAAACTAGCAGGTTAATAGTAAATGTATTGTTATAAAAACACAGTTAGGTTAAAGCTTTATTAAGTGTTTTATGACCACTAGGGGGCAGTAAGTCAACTTCAAATAAAAAAAAAAACTTCCGCTATCAACATTGATAATCACTGTTAATGAAACCGTTATTATGGGTAATAAAGACATAAATAATGTTCCTAATGTTACAATATGTGCAACGTATCCTCATAAAACGGTTTGTTTGATATCTTCCATCAAAACGTGTTCATTTCGTTACATCCAGTCTTTTCAAAATAAACAACTCGGTTAGGTTTATGAAAAGATGGCGGTTTGGGTTAAAATAACTACGGAGGTGTTACGTTACTGAAGTACGGAAGTTACGTGACAAATAAATGAACGTTGACTTGTCGTCTCACACGGGGATCGAACAGCGGTCTGCAGAGTGAGAGATCTGTTTGTTGGACCCGTCTAATGCTCCTCCTGCCCTGATGAGGGATTGTGGTCTTTATACACTTCATGATCCCGTGGATTGATTTATTCTGTGGCAGGTCTACGAATCACGGCGGATTCGTCTTCGTAGGTGAAGCTGTGAACTGTTTGAGAAAAGCTGCTTAATAAAACAAGTTGATGTTGGAGGATTCTGCCAAACACGGGAAAATAAAAACATTCTGCAGATTCTTTCTTTCCACAATAAAATGTCTGGCAAAGATACAAAGCCAACAATGACATTGGCTTCACACCGATCCACCATTCTGAACTCCAAACCTTTAGAGCCTCGCTCACTACAAAGACTTTGAGTGTCTAAATACAACACTAAATACCATTAAAAAGTTATGTTTCTTTCAAAAACATGCAAATCAGAATCAGATATCTTGCCAGATAGGTTTTCACATATAAGGAAAAAATTTAAAATACGAAAAATACATATTTTTAAAAACGAAGAGGACGGACTGTGCAGATGTTCACAGTAAAAATAATATAAGAATAGTAATGTTACATGAATGAGACTCAAACAAATCAAGGAAATGTAATCCAATGATGGCAGCTGATAAAGTGACAGCACCCCTAGTGGTGGGAGGGACACATTGAAATCTCAAATAGCAAATAAAGAAAATTATAAAATTATCTTATTTCTTCAGTTTATGTCACATTCATTTTTATTTATTTTTATTTTCTTGTAAGACTTCTCTTTACCTTATGTAAAGCACTTTGAAATATCTGAGGTGCTATTCAAATAAAATAAATAAATAAAAAATATTAATGAGAAGTTTAAAAAATAGCAAACTTTCAAATCATTATTTGTGATTTATTTTCATTTTGCCACGATGCCTGTGGTTTGTATCTTGTATGTGGATATATTATGTTTGTGCTTTTGTTGTTGTCATATTATTTAACTCTGGTAATAAGTTATATAACATATGTATAATGTGTGTGACCCTGTGCTGACGGAGCCCTGAAGCCTCCGTGAGCAGCAGCTGCTTCTAGAAGCTTCATCAAACACATTTTGGTCTGCGAGTGTTTATGGAGTCCATCGCTGCAAAATTCCATCTGCGAGACAAACGGCCAAATATAACGCGTTGTTTAGTTCAGCGGGGAGAAAATGTTGCAAACACTTCCAGGCTGCCGGCTTCTCCTCACAGCTCCGCCTGTCGCTCCTCCACCCGACCACAACCATCCGGACTAAAGTGGGTTTGGTTTGGCTTGGTTTGGTT
This sequence comes from Ophiodon elongatus, assembly GCA_016806645.1. Classification (NCBI taxonomy): domain Eukaryota; kingdom Metazoa; phylum Chordata; class Actinopteri; order Perciformes; family Hexagrammidae; genus Ophiodon; species Ophiodon elongatus. Next base: position 83,459 of record JACSYO010001465.1, read on the forward strand.
TGGTTGTTTGACTTGGCTTGGTTTGGTTTGGCTTGGTTTGGTTTGGTTTGGCTTGGTTTGGTTGTTTGACTTGGCTTGGTTTGTTTTTGTTTTGTTTTGTTTTGTTTTGGTTTGGTTTGGTTTGGTTTGGTTTGGTTTGGTTTGGCTTGGCTTGGCTTGGCTTGGCTTGGCTTGGCTTGGCTTGGCTTGGCTTAGTTTTGTTTTGTTTTGTTTTGTTTTGGTTGTTTTGTCAAAGCTTCGGTTCCTTTACAGCTCAATAAATGATCCTTGCTTGACCTTCACTTTGACAGAAGGGAACGTTACAAACTACATTTTTTTTATCTCCACTGAAGCTGCAACTGATGATTATTTGCATCATCGATTAATCTGTATTTCTTTAAAAATCTTTCTGTAAAATGTTTGGAGAAATAAATGGTAAATATTAGTAAAAGAAAATCACAACTTTGTGAAGCACAAAAAAAATGTTCTCCGTACAACAAACAGTCACAAATCCTCCCAGAAACTGGAACCAGTGAAACCAGTTTGGCATTTTAGCTTGAAAGAAATAAATTCTTAAAAAAAAAGATTTAAGAAAGAAATAGTTGCAGATAACTTTTCTGGTATTTGAGTTTTTATTTCATCTCTAATTTCCACCAAACCACATTTAATCCTGAATTCATCTTTTTGTTCACGAGCAACATTTTCTTTTAAAAATGCAAAATATTTTGAATTAGCCGCGTTGACTGATAATACTATTTAAACTCTGAACTCTGAATTATTATTATTATTATTATTATTATTAATTATCTGCTGGGTGAAACTTTAAAAACTTCTGCATTTTAAACTCAAGTTCATTTTTTGGACAGTAAATAAAAATGAGCCATAGAAGCCATAAAAACATGGTGCCTGTATATTTATCTTAAACATCATATAAATGTCAAACACAGCGGAAAGGAATTTTTCTAAATAAAAAAAGATTGAAAAAAGGGACGTTTGAGAGGAAAATCAACATTCATGTGCTTTTCTTTTCCTTTCTTAGAATAATCTTTTGGGCTTTTTCTCTCCTTTAGTGGACGATCGAGTCAGGAGGGAAACACGGTGAGAGAGACGGGGTCACAAGCATTTTAATACAATACTCAGAAAATATATATTATATATTATTTTATATATATATATATCGACAACAGGTTTAATGGAGTCACCGAGTAACAGGAAGTAGAAGAGACGGGTCGTTTAGATTTGACTGAACCTGAAGTGGACGATGTCAGAGAGTCTGATCCCTCTGCCTCTTTACATTTACAAGAACCAGACGAGTGGAGGTAAGAGGGGGATTAACACACACACACACACACACACACACAAAGAGACAGCCGTGTGTGTGTGTGTGTGTGTGTGTGTGTGTGTGTGTGTGTGTGTGTGTGTGTGTGTGTGTGTGTGTGTGTGTGTTTGTGTGTGTGTGTGTGTGTTTCAAAGAGGGTGGATTACAGCTCTCTCTTTCAGTCATTGATCTCTGCTGTCAGTGCTACACTTACTGCTCTGTCACTATCTACACACACACACACA